>APFE030914398.1:307225-436891 GCA_000404065.3 Pinus taeda | reverse complement strand
GGCTTGCCTGCGACGAGTCGCTTTCTATCGACATCAGCACATTATCTAGAAAGTTGACTTAGAAATCGTCAGTACCTTGAAGTCTGCATGCATAAATGGCAGGTTTCTCGCCTTCGACGTCAGTTTTCATCATTGACTTGCGATCGAAGGATTCC
The DNA here is from genome assembly GCA_000404065.3 of Pinus taeda. Taxonomy (NCBI): domain Eukaryota; kingdom Viridiplantae; phylum Streptophyta; class Pinopsida; order Pinales; family Pinaceae; genus Pinus; species Pinus taeda. Next base: position 436,736 of record APFE030914398.1, on the reverse strand, counting down.
ACTAAATGTTCGACACCGACTCATTCATTCACATTTCATGGACTGTACTGGGTACTTTGAGAACCATTGACATTACGGGTGGTCTCTCCCACACTTGTTAACGGTTTACATCATTGACCGGTAATCAAGTGGTTTCTACCATGTTCGACATCGACTCATTCATTCACATGGCTAGAATCGTACCAATTCGGGAACAGAAATGAAGAACCTGGATCTAGTTTCCACCATCCAGGCTGCGAGGAGTTTTGTATTCATTATATTGTAGACCAATTATAAACAGATGGTTGCGTCCATACTGTGTCTACATGAGTCTATGATTATGATGTATTATGAAATCATTCCTGTATCAGAATAGTTAGTCTGTTAGTTAAAGTTTGATCTGAGTATGGGAATGCCTACCTCAGCGATGATATAATCTTATACATGTATTTTGTGTTGAAAATTGCAGGTTCTAACCAGGCTCTCCACGAGATAATCCTTGAAATGATAAAGTACTTCACCCTTCCAATATGACTTAACACCCATATCTATTACAGGCTTCGTACTTTAGGGGGCAATCTGTTACACTGAAATTTGTCACCATGGCTATCTGCAGTTAAATAGCCATCTTGTCCTCCTTGTCAAGCCTCAAACCTTTGCTCTTCATGTCAAACTTCAAAAAGAGAGAAAGTCACTTTAAAACATGTTTATCTCTGGGTACGCAGGTTCTCTCTACCTGGCCTGCGTGTACGCATCCCAAACACACTGTACCTGCGTACTTGTACGCTCTGTAAGCCAAAGGATGGGTGCTACCCCTGTAAAGGTCAAAAGGCGCAAGTTTCATCTTTAAAAGTTACTTGTGGTCACTTCTAGAGCCTTCTAGAAGAGTGTTTGACGTGTATTGAGCGCCTCCAGATGGTTCATGCATCCCTATGATAGAGGAACTTATCCCATCAAGAGAGGAGCTACCCCATCCAAAGAGGGAGTATCCCATTGATGTTGGAACTGAATAACCTCCTCTAGAATACGATAAATACAGGCATTGGGCCAGAGGAGGGGAGGTTGAAAGCTGAACATTCTAAAGGGTAAATGCTGCTGGAATTAGGACTTCCATTGTTGACTTGTGAGGAGAGATCACTATCCTTCCTTGTTGCCATATTGGGAGTGGGTGAGCTTGTCAAAGTAGAGGAAATCTCTTGCTGGACCCTGGGAGGAGCTTGCACAACACCAAGGCTCAGGTTGTAATGGTTCCTTTTTGTTTCCTTAATACAAATAAGTCCATTCTTCTCAATGATTTGTTGTTAATGAATTATTTCATGTACTCCTTGGTCTATGTGATGAATATGCTTTGTTTTATGATGAATATTCATGTGTTATGTAATCGTTTGCTTTGTTAGTGTATGCAGGTCTTAAAGTGAAGGAGGAGCTCATCTGGATCAGCAAGGCTGGACTGCTACAACAAGCGTTGGACCTAAGGTAAGATCGGAAACACTTGATCTCTCATAGAATAATGTGTGTTTAGAGAAGGATTGCTCTTGTTTGGTTTGTTTGTCACTAGAGAGTCTTAGACTCCTAGGGAGGTTAGGTTTGTCCGCAAAAATAACTCTTTCCGCATGACACTTGCTATAAAAATCATGAAAAGACAAATCAAATTATTCTTTTGACTCTTTTTTCGGCTTGTTAAAACTGAATGAAAATGATATTATCGAGCTCACTTTTTTTTTTCATGCTCATTCAACTATGAAGGGGGTCCTCTATGCAAAAAATAAAAGGGTGAATAGTTTGATGTTCTTCATTGTATCATGGTAGTTGTTAGTTTCCCTTGAACATGGTACTTGTTTGAGTCATCCTCTTACAATTAGTCTTTGTTTGGCTTTAGAGCTGTACCATCAACTTGAGTCAAGTCCCTTTGTTATTGAGTCAATATCTCACCCAATTGGTCACCCTTCCAATCGCTAGGCTGTGATGATGCCTCCTTTGTCGCCACTGTGTATGTATGGTATTCTTCAGTCCAAGTTATCAAGTTCACATTGGTGTCGCGTCATTATATGTTTGAGGGAAGTCTTAGTCAAATTCAGGCACGTGTAGTATCATTCTACCTTTTGTGTTGGGCCATCCCTATATCAGTTGTACATAATTTCTTTATCTCTTATCATCAGTGACCTCATCTTGGTGTCAGTTTCATGTTGAATGATGGGGGATACATTAAGGTCCTCCTTCAATGGATCTCTTCCCATCAATACTAACACCTTATCTGGGATGTAGATCTAGAAACAATCTAGTAGCTTGGAATTTGTAGTCCTCCCTGGCAGGCTTCCTCGTGGTTGATAGTTGGTTTTCCTTAGTGGTCCACATTGACCGATTCTAGTATGTTGGATATCAACTAATTCATTCACACTCCCTACATTGTTCTAGGTACCTTTGGAACCATTTTCATCACTGGTGGTCTCCCTCACGTGAGTTGATGAAATCCCACACTGCATGGTAATTAGATGGTCTCCTTGAATGCTCGACATTAGCTCCTTCTTTTGCATGTAGTCAAGTTGTACCATCGATATGAATCAAAGACCTTGGGGCATGGAGCTAGCTCACTCAAGCACATTGCCTCCTCCAAGATGCGTTTGAGATGTACTATATACTTTGAGGGCCACATATAGACACTCCCACTAGTATCTATAATCCTATTGACATCTACTATGACAAAAATATACATTGTATCACGACTATTTCTCGATGAAATGAGTTTGCAATATGTTATGTAGGCAACCATGCTTTATTATTTCAGTACCAAGTATGGGTATGAGGCTACCCCGGGAATGTATATTATATGTATCTAACTATGAATTTTTCATCCCTTTGCAAGTTTTGTGCCCTTTGCTCCCTTCGTTTGTCTTGCTCATTGAAATTATCATAATGTATTTCATCAATTAGCTTATATTTTAACCTCATACATTATGGGGCATATTTTACATCTCAAAATCTCACTATTGGGGTCTATCATAGCTCAAAGTGACACCCCCTTGGTTCTACTAAGGAAACACATCAAAATGGAGGTGGAATGCAGAGGAAGGTCAATGTAAACCTTACCAAAAACACTATTTTTCCTCTTCAACACCCCTAGAACACTAATAGGGAGAATTGCAACTCTCTTGTTGGCTTGCCAAGGAGAGTTGAAACACTCCAACTAAACAACAAAAGAGAGTTGAAGTGGTTAGGGATAGTAAAGCATATGGATAAGGACAAACAATGTCAAAATTGATTGGTTCTAGAAGATAAGGATGAAAGGAACATATCAAACATGGTCAACAAAGAGTCTAGATATATATGATCACTCTTCCAAAGCCCCCTATATAAGCAATGCTTTCCATTGAACAAAGAGAGAAAAGATAATGCATCAAAATGTTATAGAATTGAGAACCTGATTTGTCCTTGTGATAAGCTACAGAGCATCATGAGCGTGACAGTGAGCTATGGTGAGAGGAGCCATGACTATGGACTACAAAAAGGGAGCAACATTGTAATTGTTTTGGTATAATAAAAGCATCTTATTTTCCCCATCAACATGATTTTCATTTATGTTGTTTATGTTTGTTTTGGGTATTTATGGTACTAATCCTAATATCAATTCCCATGGATAAAGAAACAATGATTTTTTGTTGTTGGTCACAGGTGAAGGGAACCAAGGATCCAAGATCTCAAGGAATCCTATCATTGCAATGACGAGATATTCACCTTCCATGATAAGGTGCGTTTGATTCTCCCTCTTGCTTACTTTTGTTTTGCATATTTGTATAGAATATTTTCTGTGTTAAGTAAGCACTACATACACCGTTTTTCATAGTTCTTATGCAAGCTTGTGGATTAAAAATATTCAATCATGGCTAAACTGATGATTACCTAGAGTGATCAAAACTAAATAGATATGCATTTGATCTTAATTTTCTCAATAAGATGTTTCTTAGATAAATATCTTTCATAGATTTATATGTATTTTGATTCTCTCGTAATATTCATTTTTCCCTATATTTATCCTTAGACTTTCTAGTTAAACTGGCCAAAAACAATTGTTCGTAATAGTATATGGGTTGTGTTTGGACCATGTGATCTACGACAACCATGGATGGATTCATTGTGGGAATGCCTAATGCATATGCAATGTGTGAGAATTCTTGCTAATAAATTAATGACGGAAAATATCAGTTGTGTGAGTTGTGAATTACCTTCTGGAATCAAGGCATTGTGAATATAAATTGTTGGCAACCGCGCATAGAGAAGGAATCACTGCGTGTCGCTGATATCTGTTCAGGGATATATAAAGTTGCTATGCATATTAAATATGTATTAATTTATTAAGGGACAAAATCTATGAACCCAGCATGTTTAGAACATGTAGTATTTGGTGTGCACGCAATTCCACGCTAGATTTATTGTGTTGATTAGAACTTTGTTCTGAATTTGCTTGGATTTGAAAGAGTGTAACTCTGCTAGGTTTGGCCATGATCTATTGGGATCAGTTGGTAAAACCTATAAACTGGTTGTGGAGGACCATGATACTACTCTGCAACAGTTTGAAATCAGATCTAGATTCTGCTAGTGGCTTGGTACCTTGTGCACAATAACATTATTGATGTAAATGGTCATTTAACTCCTCTTTGAAACCTATGGTTCGTCACATTACTATCCTGATGAACCCTGACTGGATGTAATCGATCTGAATTTTGGAAGTGTAAGCAACGAGATGGAAAGTATCTGTGTATCGCCATAGTCGACAATTGCAAGGTTGGAGCTCTAGGGACGTTGCATGAATCCTATGTACATCGATTCGGCGTTCTAATTAGTGAGCACTGCTGCTAGTATTTAGCACTATCGGTAAGGGTGCGGATCGTTGAAACTTCTATTGAGGTGTACATAGATTAAATGGAAGTTACGGTCACATCAATGGATTCCTCGTGCGTAAAATGTGTATCAACTTCTTATTAAGATTGCTGATGTGCAGTGTTGGTGCTTGAACGGTTGTTGGAGGATCTATCCTGAAGGAGGGAAAAGAATTGAGTGATTTGTTGAATGTGCCAAAGCATGGAACGGTAATGGTTGCATTCGACTCTCGGACAAATGGGTCTTGAAATTATACGTATGGAAATGCATGTGACGAAGGGTGAGATTGGAATAAATGGTTAGGTAAAGGGTGAAAAAGTGGGAGCTATGACGTATGTAATAATGCAGGTATAAGCTTTTGTATAATGAAGCTTGAAAATGTCTTTTATGTATTTTTGAAAGTCAAGAGTGACGTATAATTATATGTTTCATGTAAGGACTCATTGTAGGTTCCTTAAACTATGACATATTTGTATTAATTATTTTTTTGACAATTTCATTTCACAGCATATAATGAAAAATAAAAAAATATATATATATTTATATATAATTATATATTATATATATTTTAGAAGTATAATAATCTATATAAAAAAATTAGTTGTGGTGTTTTTACTATGATTATTTGACTAAATATGTCACTTTGCCAATTAGGAAAGTTTATTTGATTTTCTAGCTTGAGGAACCTTCACAGATTCTCTAGCTTTTAGAGCTCAAGTCTAAACCGCACCCATTGTGCATATGAGATCCTCATGCCAACACCCCTCTCATATCCAACACCAAGTGATAGTGAAACTGTTGCACTCCCAAGTGCCAAACCCCAAAATCAACCCCAAGGTGGCAAAACCAAATCAACCCAAAAAGTCTCCCAAGCTTCTCCCCCAAAGTTCATGTGAGAATGGCTTGACCCTCCAATTTTTCACACTTATCCCCCTGCTAGTAGAAAAAGAGTTACAAGTTGCATGCTAACTATTTGATAGAAATTTTCAAGGAGAGAAAATGGAAGAAAAATAAATTGGCTTGAGGCCAAACCCCCAATTTTCTGTGAAAATTAGCGAAAGAGTTGCCTCAAAAATATTGAATCAATGGATTTCTATATTGTTTATGAATTATATGTGTTTCTATATGTTTTAAGTATGTTGTAATGGTTAAGCATTATATAATAGTGTGCATTAAGCATGTAAAACAAAGTAGAAGGATGGAACATAACAAATAAATGATGTGAGTTGTTATGGATGCTTGGTGGGCATAATTTTTTATCGTATCATAGTGTTTATGAATAAAAAATAAGAAACATTTTGGATGTTAAACTGTAGAGATTATAATCCACCCTAATGGGCAATTAGGGGGCATTACATGGTGGTATCTGAGAAAATGTTACAATACTCATGTTGTATGGGTCAGAGCCTTGCTAGTAGAACAAGAGTTATAGGTTGCATGCTAACTATTTGACAAAATTTTGCAAGGAGAGAAAATGGAAGAAAAAACTGTGATTGGGCCAAATCCCCAATTTTTTGTGAAAATAGGTGAAGGAATTAACTCAAAAATGTTGAATCAATGTACTTATGTATTATTTATGAATTATTCATTGTATCAAAGTGTTTATAAATTAGAATTAGGAACATTTTTGGAAGTTGAATTGCAAATATAATAATCCACCCTAGTGGGTCGTTAGGGGCCATTACAAAGTGATATCAGAGTAAAGGTTATTGTACTCATTGTTGGGTATGTGTTATATTCTTTGCATAATAGATTGCAAGCATTGTTACGTAGCAAGGGCAACAACCTCCCTTGCCAGGGGTCTGAGTGAGGGTGATAGCTCCCCTGCAGAGGGTTTGAGGCAGTGCCCTTGAAAATAAAAATAAAAAATAAAAATTGGGCCGACCCACCCATGGATTTGCACATGGTTTTTTCCATGGTATTTTGTAGATGTGGTCATGGGAACTACATTTATGTTCTAATCCAGGGTTAATGGATTGGGGGTTTATGAATGCTTTGACATGTATTTAATTTATTGTAACATTGAAAGGAATAAATGAAAACTCAATAGGAATTTTCTGGTTTTGGGTTCTGGAGAAAAATCTCTGTGTATATTTTATGTTTTCTCCATTGTATATTTTCTCTTTTTTTTTTAAGAATTCGTTTGTAGGTAATTCTGTATAGGGTTAAAACTTTCATTTGGTATCAAATTAGTTTGGGATTCAAGGGGATGCCTTTGCGGCTAATGGGTTTTGATCGGGCCTGTGTTAAACCTCGTTATAGTGGGAGATACATGGGATCGATTCTTGTGGTGAAACGACATGGTGAATAGATGAAAGATACAGATCGAGCCATAGTTTTGAGTTGTGGAAGCTCAAGATGGAGGATTTATTGGTGGATAAAGATCAATAGATTGCAGTAGATCCTAGTACTAAACCAATGACAATGTCCACAGAGGACTGGACCAAGTTAGATCAGAAGGCAAAGAGCACAATATGGTTGTGTGTCTCAGATTTAGTATTACTTAATTTTTCATGAGAAGCTACAACAAAAGCTTTGTGGGACAAGTTAGTGACTTTGTATCAATCTAAGGCCCTGGTGAATAAACTATTGCTATGGAAGTTGTATAAACCAAGGATGAGGGATGGAGACTCGGTGACAGAGCATCTGAACACCTTCAATATTGTGGTAAGTTAGTTATTATCTATTGATATAAAAATTTTAGATGAAGATAAGTGCATCAATTTGTTTTGTTCTCGACCATACTCGTTCGACAACCTGGTTTTTTCCATATGTAGCAATAAAACTACCTTGAAATTTGATGAAGTAATCTCATCTTTGTTGTCGAAGGAGATGAAATGGAAAAATATGGAGAGCCAGAACGAATAAGCCTTATTTGTAAGAGGACAGTGTCATAACATAAATAGAAATAAATCCTCAAGTGGGAGATCTAAATCTAGAGGGAGATCTAAATCTTTAGGAAAATTTGTAAAAGTATGTCGGAAATGAGGAAAAGAAAGACACTACAATTTGTAGATCTAAAACTCCAAAGAAAGGAAAGAGATCTGATGATGCTGCTTTTGCAAAGGTGAAAACCACCTCATATGAACGCAAGTATGTGTACTTGGCTTCTTCAAGTACACACGTAGAGCATGAGGCATGTTTGATTGACTCAAGTTCATCCTTCCATATGACTCCCCATAGGGACTGGTTCTGCTAGTATGAGAAATATGATGGTGGTGATGTCTTCCTATGTGATGATAGGAAGACCAAAATCATATGGTGAAGAAAAATCAAGCTAAAGTTGATAGGCGAAAGGATTAGAACATTTCTAAGTGTTCTACTCATTCTAGGATAAGCTAGAAATCTAATTTCTGTAAGAAATATGGATAATGCAAGTGTAAAATTAATGTCTGAGAAAGATACCTGCAAGATCTGATGCAGGTGCATCTCACCCTTTTCTTAATTAAAGAAAAATCCAAGTGGAGCATGAAGACGTGGACCAGCGGAGCTCAATAAAGGGAAAAAACAGAGAAAATCTCCCTTAAAGTAGTTAAAGAAAAAAATTAAAGAGAGAATGGATAAGACTAGATAGACTTCCTATTATTAATAGCCATGCACGCTTTTTCGAGAGTTTTTGTGGAGAAAAATCAGAAGAGGATAGGATCGGTCCTTCATAAGACTTTTTATATAAATGTAATGCAATAGGGGTGTAATAGATATCTTATTTTGTGAAGAAAATTGTGAGTGGGCAAGATGTAGCGAGCATGAGTTCGTTTTAAGGCTGAAAGGCCTTAACTTTGTAATTGTTCCGTAAATATATAAAAGTGTGTTTATGTTCTATGTTAATTGTATACGCTATGTGTTTTATAAATGAGTAAAAACTGGTGTTCTGTAAATAAAAATGGTGTTGCAGGCACTCGGCGGCGGCTGCATGAATGTTCAAATGAGAGCAAGACAGACTATAACGATGAATTAATTAAAAGGCTTCCCAAAGATTGAGTGGGCCCATAACCCACAGGTCCAGGATCAAGATTTTTAAAGAATTTGGGAAACCCCAAAATCTCATGCTCATCATCAGGTGGTATCAGAGCAGTAAAAGATTCTGCGGAACAAGGAATGAGGTACATTTGTGTTAAAGGTGGAGAGTTTATGGTCTTGCTATTGTGCAGATGGCAGTAGCAGAAGGTGAGAAGATTTGCAGCAATCTAGAGGATGCCAAAAGACCGAGTGCGGAGGGCTTGGTGAGGTATCGTGTAACAGAGGAGGCTGTTACTGCAGAGGTTGGTCGCAGTGAAGGAATGAAGTGGATAAAATTGCTAAAGACCAGGAGAAGCATATGACCAGGAGGTCATAGATTTTTGTGCCTCGGGAGTCTGATGCAGGTGCATCTCACCCTTTTCTTAATTAAAGAAAAATCCAAGTGGAGCATGAAGACGTGGACCAGCGGAGCTCAATAAAGGGAAAAAATAGAGAAAATCTCCCTTAAAGCAGTTAAAGAAAAATAATTAAAGAGAGAATGGATAAGAATAGATAGACTTCCTATTATTAATAGCCATGCACGCTTTTTCGAGAGTTTTTGTGGAGAAAAATCAGAAGAGGATAGGATCGGTCCTTCATAATACTTTTTATATAAATGTAATGCAATAGGGGTGTAATAGATATCTTATTTTGTGAAGAAAATTGTGAGTGGGAAAGATGTAGCGAGCATGAGTTCGTTTTAAGGCTGAAAGGCCTTAACTTTGTAATTGTTCCGTAAATATATAAAAGTGTGTTTATGTTCTGTGTTAATTGTATACGCTATGTGTTTTATAAATGAGTCAAAACTGGTGTTCTGTAAATAAAAATGGTGTTGCAGGCACTCGACGGTGGCTGCATGAATGTTCAAATGAGAGCAAGACAGACTATAACGGTGAATTAATTAAAAGGCTTCCCAAAGATTGAGTGGGCCCATAACCCACAGGTCCAGGATCAAGATTTTTAAAGAATTTGGGATTTTGGGCAACCCCCAAAATCTCATTTTCATCAAGATCGTTCGAGGAGTACTAATATTGATGAGGGGAGTTCATATCAAAAATTTTTACAAGCTGTAGGGAAGTACTATTATTGATGGGTGCAACAATTATGTTGTTCTTAAAATTCGAGTAGAATGTATTGTAGTATCTGGAAAAAAGACTATGTTGCGACATCAAAGATTTGTACATATTTGGGAGAAGGGCCTTCAAATACTACATGGTAATGGTATGGTAGAAGATATGTTGAATTTCTCTTTGAATTTTGATTTCTGTGAACATTCTGTATGTGGGAAGCAGGATCAGGTGATATTTTCCTCTAGTGCTAAGAGGGTAAAAGAATATTAGAGCTTATGCATAGTGATGTATTTGAACCCATGTCAATTCCATCACTCGTTAAATCTGTGTACTAAGTCTCATTTATAGATGACTTCTCAAGGAATACATGGATATATTTCCTCATGAATAAATCTAAAGTCTTTGACAAGTTTAAAGAATTTATGGCTTTGGTGGATTATCAAACAAAGAAGAAGATTAAGGTGTTGAGGCAGATCATGGTGGAGAGTTTTGCAAGAAGGAATTTGAAGAGTTTTGCAAGAAGCGTGATATAGCACAACAAAATACTACTCCATACACACCTAAGAAAGATGGATTTGCAAAAAGGATGAACAAGACACTTATGGAAAAGGAAAGAAGCATGCATAGTGGTGCTATATTAGTGTAGGAATTCTAGGTAGAGGCAATGGATACTACATGTTACTTGTTTAATATATCACCTTCATCAACGTTGGAAGATAAGACTCCACATGAGGCATGGAATATTAAGAAACCCTCTCTCTCACATCTTAGCGTATTTAGCTGCAAATCATATGTAAATGTTCTAAAGTAGAAAAGAACCAAGTTGGATAGTAAATCTGAAAGGTGCATCTTTATATGGTATAAAGATGGTGTAAAGGGTTACAAGATTTGGAACCCAAAAAAGAAGAAGGTAGTGTATAGTCTAGATGTGGTATTTAGAGAAGTGGAGGTTGTCATGAAACAAGAATTCCTACCTGATCTGTAAATGGAATGTACTTGTTTAAGGGTGCAAGGTATCCATTTTCCATAATTTCAAATGTGAGTTATACACTCCAAGTGCCCTCTAAAAAGGTGAAAACTTCTTAATTCTTATATAGAGATAGAATGTAGGGGAATTCAACGGACATGTCACCTCTAAAGGGAGGATGAGTTCCAGAGGCTACCTGGCCTTCTACAGGCTCTGCCTAAATAAATAACAAAGTAAACACTTAGAAGTCCTTGACATACACATACTTGAAGTTTGATGTCTTGCGGAATAAGACAAATAACTTTCTGCAGCTGAATAGGTGATTATGAGTGTATGCAAGTTATGTATAGTTGCTGTTTAACACTTTATATAAGTTTTTTTTAGCATATCATCTTCAGCAAATAAAGACATCAAAATGATAAAGCAGTTCACCCCTTCTGGGCTACATATGCTGGACCAAGCCTCTCCAACTAGGTTTGTCCTCTTGTATTAAAAATGCTACAAAGGCTAATACAAGAATATTAGTGTCTCGAAAGATAGATCTAACTGTAAATACAAAATCAGAAGATAGGAATTAGCTAAACATGCTCTTTCCCAAGCACTAAACAGTGAAATTGTACCTCATACAGTACTTACCCCAATTGGCCTTGGTGGCCCTTTAGACTTGCATGGAGAATTTCGAGATGAAGATGACCTCAATTGGTTCTAAAACCTCTGCCATTAGACTCAGAAGGTCGAAAATAGCAGACATGGGCTTTTGAATCACCAAAAATGGATGAACATAGCCCCCAAATAGCTCAAGCACTGAAATGGCCCTAGTGGCCCTGAAAGCTTCCCTGAAGCTAAACAGTGAGAAGAATGTCTCAACAGGAAAAATGAGCTGTATAAATGGATTCAAAATTCTGAAAACCTTCAGGACTGACCTTTGTTTCACATTCACTATCTGCACACTTCCCAATGCAGCTCCCAAATTGATTTGGCTCTAATGGCTCCTAGAACTTCCGCGAAGCAAAAACACCTGAAAATGACCTCAGATGGCTGTGAAACCTATCCCAATGGCTTCAGAAGGTTGAAGAGACCCAAAATAAAAAACAAATTCATCCAAAAAGGACTTTCGTAGCCAAAGTTATGGCTCATTAAAGTTTCTCCAGTCTGCCCTAAAAAAACTCCAGATAAAACTGGCTAACTGCTAAATAACCCCGACAAATAGGCAATTCCGCCATTTTTGGAGAGCTCCGCCAAAAATCCGCCAACTTGACTGTCAGTTAACTGCTAATAAATCTCGCATGCGACCGGAAATCTCGGGCTGGTAGTTTGTATTGGAGTTCGCATCGACGGTTAAGGGTTTAAGCCCACAGTTTTCGGCATGTTGTCATATGTTTGGGTCTGGCCATTAGGGGCTGGCCCCCTTGCGCCCCAGCCTTAACCAAATTCAAACTTTAACACAAGTTTGTTCCGAAATTTAAACAAGTTCCGTGTTGATGGTTCAATGGTAAAGCGTGGAAGCTTTATAACATAGGTCGTGTGTTCAAACCTCTTCATTGCTACCATTTTAACATATGCCCAAAAACTGTGCTGACGTCATGATGATGTCACCTAGGCTACATGGCGGCTTTCGGGCCTGCCACGTGGCATCCTGCATTCGCTGCCCAAAAGGAATATTCCTTGGAATATTTTTTGGAATATATATATATATATATATATATATTTTCAAATTTTTTGAAAAAATTCAAAAATTAAGAGTCATTGGGCGATTTTGTTTTTGGCATAACTTCTGCATACAAAGACCGTTTTTCGAACCATTTGTGGTGCTAGAATCAGGAGGACAAGCTCTATCCGATCGTTTAGGTTTGAACCAGTTTTAAGCACTTTCATTTTTGACCATTTTATGACACTTGGTCCTAAGATCCTGATCACTACCAAGGGAAAAGGAATAAAAAAAGATAGAGTTTGATATGAAAGATGAAGAATTAGACCCTACAGAAGAACATGAATAAGAAGAATAAGAACTACACACTCTGGTTTTGAGGAGATCAGTTTGAGATATAAGGAAACCAGATAGGTATACTCCATCTTATTTCCATTTAAATTTTGTTTTATTTATTATTGATGATGATCCCATAACTATAAGGGAGGAAATGGATTCAAAATATGGAAAACACTAGAAAGGCCATGATTGAAGAAATGGAAACCTTGGAAAAAAATGAGGCTCGGGATCTAGTAGAGTTGTCGGCTAGAAGAAAACCCAATGGAAGCAAATGGGTGTTTAATAAGAGGATGGATGCAGAAGGAACAATGGAGAAATACGAAGCTTGGTTACTAGAAAAAGGTTATTCCTAGGTGTTAGGAATTGATTTTGGTGATATTTTTTTTTCCTATTGCTAGGTTAGCTTCTATTAGATTACTTTTATTTGTTGTTGATGCTTTTGATTTTAAGGTAGAACACATGGATGTGAAGACAAGATTCCTACATGGGGATATAGAAAAAGGGATCTATATCAAGTAGCCGAAGGGATTTTCACTGAAGTGTAAGAAATAACTAGTGTGTAGGATAAACAAGTCTTTGTATAGGTTAAAGATATCACCAAGGATATGGTATCCAAAATTTCATACATATATACAGGGACTTGGCTTCACAAGGAGCAAAGCATATCATTATGTGTATTATAAATTAGTTGGTGATCGGGTTATTTAATTGGTCTTGTATGTGGATGATATCTTGTTGACTGAAAATGATAAGGAAATTATATAGGATGTGAAGACCCAATTTTCCTCTAAACTCCACATGAAGGATCTTGGTGCTGCAAAATTTATTTTGAGCATGAAAATCAAATGAGATCGCGCAAAGAGGAAGCTCTGGTTAAACCAGAGGAATTATGTCAAGACAATATTACAAAGGTTTAATATGCAGGATAGTAAACCTGCGAAGGTTCCTATTTTTGTAGATGTAAAGTTATATGTAGAACAATGTCCTAAAACATACGAAGAGGAAAAGGACATGTCACATGTTCCATATGTTAGTGCAATTGATAGTTTGATGTATGCAATGGTTTTTACAAGACCATACATTTCACATGCAGTGGGAGTATTGAGCAGTTTTATGTCAAAACCAAGGAAGGAGCATTGAACAATTGTAAAGTGTGTTTTTAGGTATCTGCATGTCACTAGTCATTATGGCTTTTACTACCAAGGAAGGTTGTGATTGATAGAGTGCTAGATATACTTGGCTTTTTTAATGTAGACTAGGATAAATATCTAGATCAGAGAAGATCTACAAGTGGGTATGTGTTTGACCTATATGGAGGAGCAGTTAGTTGGATGAGAAAGAGATAGTATGTAGTGGCACTTTCAACTATAGAGGCTAAATATATAACAGACACTCATACAAGCAAGGAAGAAATTCGGTTGCAAAGATTGTGTTCAGGTATGGGGTTGGTACAATGAGTTATAAGGATAGATTGCAAGATCCAAAGTGCAATTATTTTGGCAAAGACCCTTCTTATCATTCGAATACAAAGCATAATGATGTTCAGTATCACATTGTGAGGGATATGGTACCACCCCCCTACATTGGTTTTGGGGAAATGCCTTGAAAAAAATAAAAAGTAAAAAGTAAAAATAAAAAAAATTTGGGCGAACCCACCTATGGTTTTGTGCATCATGGTTTTTCCCATGGCATTTTGTAGATTCGGTCAAGGGAACTATGATTATGTTCTAATCTAGGGTTAATGGATTGGGGGTTTATGAATACTTCGACATGTATATAATTTATTGTAACACTGAAAGGAGTATAATGAAAAGTCAATCTAGTTTTCCCAATTTCGTGTTCTAGGAGAAAAATCTTCGTGTATACATTATGTTTTTGCCATTGTATATTTTCTATTTGTTTTTTTAATAATTCATTTGCTAGTGATTTTTGTACAAGGTTAAAACCTTTACTCATGTTGTATGGGTTAGAACCTTGCTAGTAGAAGAAAATTTATAGGTTGCATGCTAATTATTTGATAGAATTTTTCAAGGAGAGAAAGTAGAAGAAAAAAAACTGGGATTGGGCCAAATCTCTAATTTTGTTTCAAAATCAGAAAAGGATGTTAGTTTTTGTAGCATCAGATGTGTTCTAGCCACAAAATTTTGTGGAGAGAATACAGTACATGAGATCTCCAAAACCCAGAAATTGTTTCTGGAAATTCCGCCTAAAATGACTTAATTAGATTATTAACCATTTTTTAAATATTTCCTAAGTCTAAACTTAGGAAATATGGTTAATTAATCAATATTAATTAAGTCAAGGCGAGAATCATCTACAAATTCACAGGGATCAACCTAGATATAATCCTATCCATCATTTATGTTTTGATATTGGTCGTTGGTGCTCTAATAGAGGATTATAAAAGGAGGTCGATGTGTGATGGAGAAAGCACTTCAGCAGTTCGATTTATGAGCAAATCGACTTCCGGAGTACCGATAGTTAGTTGCCAGAGAGAGATAGATATAAAAGAAGTGAGGGAGGGGTAGAGATAGTGAGACTGGAGGCAGAATTCTAGATCCAACAAATGCATTTGCAAAGAGGCAGACGCAGGGGCATCACAACAATCTCTAGAGGTAAGATTGTATTGCTGAGCAGGAGAGTCATTTTCAGTTCCAGAGGTCGAGAAGGAGTACCAAAGTGTCAGAGAAATATATTTCCAGTTAGTAGAAGGCATAACGAATTCATCAAAGCACAGTCCGAGACTAGACGCCTAGCAAGTTGCACATAGCAACACAGAGGGTTCAAAGGGCCGAATTTTTGAAGGCAAGTCGAGCTAGGAGATTGCATATGGCGTGATGAAGATTCCTCACTATATTTTTTTTTCTTCTGTAGGATTACTAGATTTGGACATCCAGTTGCACTCAAAATTTCTCACTGTTGCATAATAATAAAACCCTCAGCTGTTGCATCTGTTTTCCCAAGTTGGGTTTTTTCGAGGACTTTTGTTAAAAAATAATTGTGTTATTTATATGTGTGTGTTCGAGCATTTATTCTAGCGTTTTATTCTTTCACAATTTTATTTGTGTAGATTGCATTGAGATTTATTCACTATTTTTTGTAGCCAACTGCAAATAAATTGCTAAATAAAATTAACAATTAGGAGATTAATTTCTAGTTGTTGCAATATGATTTCAGTATTGGAATTTTCACATGGTATTAGAGTGTAATTAATTAGCCGAAGAGCTCATAGGCGAAAGGAGAAAGAATTACACTACTCATTATGGGAAGTAAGCGAAATTATCAAAGGCAACACAGTCACTCTACCAAGAGGCTGAGTTACTTGTGGAGGCTTCATTTTTCTGAGTGAGGGGCAAAAAAATCCAATCCTACTAGATTGAGTGATTCTAGAGGCATAGGGCGAAACTTAGATTTTTAGTTGAGTAGATATCTAGCTAGACATAGAGGTTTTGCAGTAGTATACTAGAGCAGAGCCAATGTTAGGTGGAAGAATCAAGAGCACACATAGATGGAAAATTGTCCTGAGGTAACTTCTAGTTGCAAGAAGTTTGATTTTTTCCTTCTAGATCAACAATTGTTGTGACCAGATCTTCTCCCTCTAGAAGGCAGTGTGAATAACAAAGCAACAACTAAGTAGAAGGAAAGAGGAAGTTTTCAACAAATCATTGAGATGGCCGCTGTTGGGCTTTGTGATCAGGACATGTGGGATGGACCTTCCAACTACGTCATCTTGAAGGCAAGGATGTCCTTCCTCCTAGATGAATAGGTGTTAAAATTGGAAAATAGGGCCAAAATCCATGCGGGTATTCTTATTTATGGAAATTGATACTTTTATTGGATTCCTCTCGTCGAGAGGTGTAGGATTGGTCTAAATATTATCCAATTAGGACATGTATTCATGGAGATATGAATTTATTTGTGTTATGTGACAATTCGTCAAGATCAGCCAACAACCAAATTGCCCCCACTTATCCTCCACGTTTTAGTATGAATAGAAGGGGAATTTAAGTCATTTGACACACACTCGCTCTTGTGATCTCTCTTGATTCTATTTTGGGTTTGATGAAGATGAGATCTAGAGGGAGTGCCCTAGGATATACGTTGCCCTAAGAAGACATGCCCTAGATCCAGATGCAGTCATGGGAAGGCTCTATGCTGCCTTAATGTGGTAGAAGCCTCACACTGTCATGGAGGACAACCCTTATGGTGGAGTCTAAGAAAAGTTCTACACTGTTCCAAAGGAGACCTTCCTTCACAACAAGAAGAGGCTTAATGATGCCCTAACGTTGCCCTATATTACATTATAGAAGAAGTCCTAAACATGGACCTTAATGCAGTCATAAAGGAGGTTGTCATAACACAATCCATGTGCCCTAAACATAGACCCTAAGACGCTGCCATTATCTATTCTAAACACAACCATCTAGACCCAGATGAAGGAAGGTATTGTTATGCCCTAGCTGCAAAAAATAGGACTGTTGCATCCCTAAACACTGTTAAGGGAGGAACATATGGATGATATTAAGGGAGATATGCCATACCCTAATAAACTATTCTGAAAGAGTTAAGGACATAGTGAAAGTTGGTCTTATGTGCTGTTTGTAAAATCCTTTCACGCTGTCATAAGAGATGACCTAACACTGTCATGGAGGTAGTCAAGGAGATGACCTTCACGTTGTATATGAAAAGGCTTAACACAGTGCATGGAGAGGCCTTGATGCAGGAAAGAAGACACCCTAATCTCAACCATAAAGGAGAAGCCTTATCGCATATAGGGAGATGCACTAGGAGCATATCAGTGACTAGGTGCAGCCATAAAGGGAAACTTAACAACAATAGTAAAGGTTGTTGTTCGAAGGCATGATTTAGGCATGTTTGGGAGCAAATGTCTCTATATTAGAAGATTGAGGGTAAAGCTATTTGCATGGACCTGTTGAAGGAGTCTGCAACTATATCCTGGCTGCTCTGCTAGACTGTAAGCCATAGCAGGCAACTAAGGCTGGTCTGCATTGAGTATAAATAGTTGCAGCATATTAGATGCAGTGACAATGGTACAACATACTGATGTGATAGGTGACAACATGACGGGGGTGGCATGGTGCAGTATGGTGCAACACAATATTTGCAACATGATGCAGCACAATAATGATGGCACAACATGGTGCAACTCAGTGATGTGAGTAGAATAGCAGCATGAATGTATTACAGCAACATGATGATGATGTATTGCAGTATGCCTAGTGTAATGAAGGGTACAACAATGCAACATGAAGGATGCAACATAGTGATTAGGTGCAACACATTGTCGGGTGCAACATGGTGATGAAATAACTTTGAAGGATTAGTTGAAGCAATATGCCTTCACCTGGGTTTAGATCAACTACCTCATATGCTATCTTCATAGAGAATATCTTTGCTCTTATTTTGATAAGTCAAAATGTTGACTTACAATGTATATGTACTATCTCTCTCTCTCTCTCTGCTGAACTATTGAAGAATATATAAGAAGAGTTCATTAAGGGTTTCCCCACATTGGGGTTTGTCCCTGGCTAGTGCCACATCTTGTGTCCTCTTATCTTGGCTTGTTTTGATGTTTATGTTTATGTTCTATCTGCAATTTATTATCATGCTAATGTGATTTCTAATCTGGAATTGATATTGAGATAAATGGAAAAAATGAAATAAATTTCTCTAAGCATATAATATACCAAAAATTAACATGGTATCAGAGCTGAGGTGAAGACAAATCCCAAGCAAGAGTGAAAGAGAAATCTCTGAAGACAGTTGGAAAGGACTAAAAGGCACAATGGGTTCCTCATCCCTCTTCAAATTCACCAAGGGTGAAGTCAAAGCAAAGAAGATTATCAAAATGGCATAGTGGAAGCATCTGGTGGCCTTCCTAAAGGTCACTTCAATAGGAAGTCTGGATCTAAAGGCGGAAGGAAAGATAGATGCCTTGCTTGCAATGAGTTCGACCATTATGTGAAGGAGTGTTTGAATGGAAGGGACACATCACTTGATGATAATAAAAATAATTCCAAGGGCATCTTTAATGATTTAAGGAATGATAGGTACAATGGCAAAGGGAAAGGGAATGCATGTCATCAAGGAAATGACCGACTCTTCAAAGAAAGCAAGGAACTCCAGAAGGAAGCTCTCTCTAATTTGCTAGAGAAGGAGACAATTGTGGAGATTATACTTGGATTCAATGTCACTTATCTCGGAAAGGGTGCAGGGAATGTTACCCCTCAATTGAATGAGGGTAACATGATTCATTTTTAAGAAGTTCTTTATGTACCTGATCTCAAGAAGAATGCAATGTCCATTTTGGCAATGGAAGTCAAAGGCTTCAAGGTGGCATTCATTAATGGAAAGGTACGTGCATGGATAAGGAATTCTTAAAATATGCTTTTGAGTTTAGGGTTGGCAAGTTGTATCAAGTTGTAGGAAGTCCATTGGGGACCATGTCAGTTGACACATCTCTTCTATAGCACCAAAGGTCTGCTTATTATGGGGCCCTACCCGATGTGAGTCAGATGGTGACAGAGATGCCTGAATTCAAGAAGATCATGGAGGTACATGTTCGAGATGTATCGAAGGAAAAATTACAAGGGGACCATTCCCATCATATAGAAAGTCCATAGATTTGGCACAACCTGAGGGGTTTGAGATTCATGATCGGGAATCTCATGTACACAGGTGGAAGAAAGACCTCTATGGCTTGAAGCAAGCACCTCGAGCTTGGTATGAGAGGATTGTCAACTATTTGATGAAGCTAAGATTCATTAGGAGAGAAGCCATTCCAAACCATTGCTTGACGGTTGTGGATGATAGACCTCTCATACTAGTACCTTATGAGGATGACCTCTTTTTGACAGGTGCATACCCTCTCATTTGCAAAATTAAGAGTGAGTTGGATTCCAGATTTGGAATAGTGAATTGCAAGCCCATGCCTACCTCGATGAAGCCTAACTTTAAGAAGTTATGCAGTAGTGATGCCGGACCTGATTTGGGAAATGCCTTTGAGTTCCATAAACTCATACTAGCATTGATGTTCTTGGTGAACTTCAATCTGGATATATGTTTTGCAGTTAGCATGTTGAGCTCATAAATGGATGAGCCTCATTGGATTGGTGCCAAGAATATTTTGAGATATCTTCAAGGAAAAATCTCTCATGGATTGAGATACACTCCCAGAAATGTGGAGCTGCATGATTATTCGAATGCTGACTGGGTAGGCAGTGTGGAGGATCGCAAGAGAACTTCTGAGTGCTGGTTCTCTTTGGGTTCTGCTTCGATATCCTGGATGAGAAGGAAGAAAAAGATGGTTGTTTTGAGCACCACTTAGGCCGAATACATAGTTGCGAGTACGACCTCGTGTGAAGCTGTCTACTTGTGGAAGATCTTTAGTGAGTTGTTTGGACATGTGCTAGATACCATTGTGATCTTCTGTGACAACCAGAAGGGGGTTCAATTGTTGAGAAATCCCGTGTTTTATGATCACTCCAAGAATATAGACATGAGGTACCACTTTATATGGGATATGGTACATTGAGGAGCAAGAAGGATCCATCGCATTGGGACTGATGTACAGGTCGCAAATATTCTGTTGAAGCCCCTGGGAAAGGTCAAATTATTGACTTTCCGAGAATGACTAGGAGTCGTGGAGAAACTCTCTCCTAAGGGTCCTGTATGATATAGACATTGAGCTTTGGGAGCTCTAGAGGCTTGGGGGATACATCTTGGAGCGATGAGAAACCATAGGGTGAGTGGTTTAGCCTTCCCTTAGTGGTCTACTATGTATGCAGGATGAGTGGTTCATCCTTCTCTTGCTGAGACACAATCATAGGGTGAGTGGTTCAACCTTCCCTTGGTGATTTTTTGTGTACTAGGTGAGTGGTTCAACCTTCCCTTGGGATACCCCTGGTGACATGTAGGCAGGATGAGTGGTTCATCCTTATCCTACTAAGACATCCTACCTATGTAGTCTGGGACTCATGTGAAGTACCTCTCATCCGGCCAATGAGTAGGGAAATTAGGATAGGGACCATAGTAGTACCGATGGATGCATTGTGTTACTACCGTACTCCCTATGCTAGGATGATATTGATATGGGATCAATTGGAATTGACTTAATGTCAGTAAGAGTGATATTACTCACTCTCTTTTGGAACTGATTTCAGATCAGTAAGAGTGGTAAGATACACTCTCTTTATTCGGAACTGATTTCAGATTAGTAAGAGTGGTATGACACACTCTCTCTATTGGAACTGACTTCGGGTCAATAAGAGTGGTAAGAGACACTCTCTTTTATATGGGACTGATTTTTGGTTAGTAGAGGATGGTATGATACATTCTTGATCACTTCTTCTTCTTCTTAGTTCAATAGAGCAGAGAAGTACAAGGCATTGATGGCAAAGATAGTACAGTCTAGCAGATGGATTAGCAGATGGAGTTCTCCCTAGTTGTGAGGGAGTGTTAAAATTGGCAACTAGGGTCAAAATCAATGTGGGTCTTCTTATTTATGGAAACGGATATTTTTCTTAGATTCCTCTCATTGAGAGGTTTAGGATTGATCTAAAGATCTTCCAATTCCGACATGTATTCATGGAGATATGAATTTATTTGTGTTATGCAACAATTCATCAAGGTCGGCCAACAACTAAATTACCCCCACTTATCCTCCACGTTTTAGTATAAATAGAAGATGACTTTAAGTCATTTGACACACAATCACTCTTGTGATCTCTCTTCATTTTGTTTAAGGTTCTATGAAGATGATATCTAAAGGGAGTGCCCTAGGATATACGCTGCCCTAAGAAGACATGGCCTAGATCTAAATGCAGCCATGGGAAGTCTCTATGCTACCCTAATGTGTTAGAAGCCTCATGCTGTCATGGAGTGTTGAAAATGCAACAAGATGATGGAGCTTAGTGAAAATAAGTCGCCTTCACTATGTGTGCCTGCAGGCTATTTTTGGCACAAAGTCTATTTTTAGACATATGGATCATGGTCTATGAGTTGCAGGATGCTATTTGTGGATGATTGGTCATGTTGGTAAAAATAGATGGACTTCTATTTTTAGACATATGGGTGGAGTCTATTTTTAGACTGCCAGTCTGAATATAAAACAGTCGAATATTATTAGCTTTTAATAATATTTGGACTATAAACATTATCTTATCCTCTTGTAGCACTTCAATTTGAGCTACGGATGTGGCACATGCAACTGCCAGAAGGAAATACACTTTTCTTGTGGGTTAAATTAAGCTATTGCATGGAGGACTTCAGTTAGGACTTCAATGATTGAGTTCTGTGGAGTTGGATCAAGAGTTGATGGAGTTGTGTTCAGTTTGACTTAGTTGAACTAGTTGTATTTAGTCTAACTAACAAATACACTAGTGTTGAGTGATGTGAATCAGTTATTAATTAATTCACTAATTATTAACTCATAAATCAACTGAGGAATACATCAGTTAACTCAGTGCATGGACAGTTCAGTGGAGACAAGTGTTAGAGGTAATTGAAAGGGCAAGACAGTTGTCAGTTGTGACTATAGTTGTGCATGAGATTTGCGCATGCATGGATTGAGTAATGCCAATGAGGATTGCATGGTATCACACACTAGATTTTGCCGACAGGTGTGTGATTGCATGGTACTAACCAAGGGAATATGAGTTTGGTTATTCTATTCTCATCCATTCTCATGTAGGATTGTGCAGTGGAGGCAGGCAAGCAGCGGAGGAGATTTGAACCTATGATTGATTCAGATCTGAGCTAGTTTGTGTGTAACAGGTGGAGATAGTACTGAGTACTTACGAGGAGTATTGTACTATGTATTGTTACATGTTCTCAATCAATATAATATATAGATAGTTGAGGGGTTTTCAGCTGTATGCTTTCCCCGGGTACATACTGTGTTGATATGTGAGATTGATGCTTCAATGTGCGCATGCGATTGTTTCTTTAATACTACAAATTGATGATCAATGTAGAGGAGGTTATGCATTATGCATGATCCTGCAAATAGTGTGTAATCAGGATAATCTCTGTGAATAAGTGTCATATTATTCATAAAATTTCTACATGGAGAACAACCCTTATGGTGGAGTCTAAGAAAGGTTCTATGCTGTTCCAAATGAGACCTTCCTTCACAGCAAGAAGAGGCTTAATGATGCCCTAACGCTGCCCTATATTATAGTCTAGAAGAAGTCCTAAACATGCAACTTAACGCAGTCATAAAGGAGGCTGTCATAGCACAATCCATGTGCCCTAAATGCAAAACCTAAGACGCTGCAATTATAAATTATAAATGCAGCCATCTAGAAGTAGAGGAAGGAAGGTATTGTTATGCCCTATCTGCAAAAAATAGGAGGACTATTGAAACCCTAAACACAGTTAAGGGAGGAACATCTGGACACTGTTAAGGGAGATATGCCATGCCCTAATCATCTATTCTGAAAGAGTCAAGGATGCAGTCAAAGGTGGTCTTATGTGCTATTTGTAAAAGCTTTTCACGCTACCATAAGAGATGACCCTATCGCTGTCATGGTGGTAGTCAAGGAGATGACCCTATCGCTGTCATGGTGGTAGTCAAGGAGATGAACTTAACCCTATCTATGAAAGGGCTTAACACAGTCTATGGAGAGGCCTTGATGTAGGCAAGAAGACACACTAATCTCAGCCATAAAGGAGAAGCCTTATCACATGTATGGAGATGAACTAGGAGCAGATTGGTGACTAGGTGCAGTCATAAAAGGAAGCTTAACAACAGTAGTAAAGACTATTGTTCTAAGGCATGATTTAGGCATGTTTGGGAGAAAATGTCTCTATATTAGAAGACTAAGGGAAAATCTGTTTGCATGGACCCATTGAAGGAGTCGTCAACTATAGCCTAGATTCTCTGCTAGGTTGTAAGCCATAACAATATTTTTAAGGCAGATGTGCATTGAACATAAATAGTTGCAACATATTAGATGCAGTGACAATAATGCAACATAGTGATGTGATAGGTGACAACATGATGGGGGCAGCATGGTGCAATATGGTGCAACACAGTGGTTGTAGCATGATGCAACACATTAATGATGGCACAACATGGTGTAGCTGAGTGATGTGAATAGTATAACAATATGAATGTATTGTAGCAACATGATGATGATGTATTGCAGTATGCATAGTGCAATGAAGGGTACAACAATGTAGCATGAAGGATGTAAAATAGTGATTGGGTGCAACACAGTGTCAAGTGGAGCATGATGATGAGGTCTAACACAATTATAGGTGCAACATGGTGATGAAATCACTTTGAGGGATCAGTTGAAGCAGTATGCCTTCACTTGAGTTTAGATCAGCTACCTCATATGCTATCATCATAGAGAAGATCTCTGCTCTTATTTTGATAAGTAAAAATGTTGAATTCTGATGTATATATACTATCTCTCTCTCTCTACTGAACTATTGAAGAATATATAAGAAGAATTGATCAAGGGTTTCCCCACATTGGGGTTTTTCCCTAGCTGGCGCCACATCTTGTGTCCTCTTGTCTTGGCTTGTTTTTTGATGTTTATGTTTATGTTATATCTATAATTTACTATCATGTTGATGTTATTTCTAATTTGAAATTGATATTGAGCTAAATGGAAAACTGAAATAAATTGCTCTAAGCATAGAACATACCAAAAATTAACAATAGGGCCTAAAAGCCTATATTTATGTGGTGGTAGCAGTTCCCACAGATGCAGATAAGATGAAAGTGTACAGAAATGAGATGGCACGAGTGAAGCGGTTGATCCTAGATAGTGTTTGGGATCATATTGTCTCACATATAGTGGCTAAGGGAACAACCAAAGAGATGTGGGAGACTCTCTCTACTCTATACCAAGGTACTTCTGAGCAGTGGAAGATGTACTTGGAGGAGAAGATGAGATGCATCAGGATACAAAAATGGGAAGGCATAGATCCATTCTTCTCTAAGATTTAGGAGGTATGAGACCAGTTGTCAGTTATTGAGGCAACACCTCAACCCACAGAGCTAGTGGGATTGGCACTCAATAACGTCTTAGAGGAGTGGCAGGTATTCATCCAAAGTATCTTGGGCAGAGATGCCTTTCCAAGGTGGTACATGATGTGGGACAATTTAAAGGAGGACGAGTTGAGACGATCTCTATTAAAGATCTCCATTAGTGGCAACAATAGTAGGTGAAGGAGGAGGAGAATATGTCCCTCGCATCTAAGGGTCCCAGTCAGGGATAGGGGGAGCAGAGAAAGAAGAAGAAGGACCCGTATAAGGTCAAGTGCTTCATATATGGTGAGATTGGTCACTACAGTATCTAGTGTCCTCTTAGGAAGAAGGACAAGGAGGAGAAGCAAGACCAATAGGAAACTTCTGTAGAGATAAATAGGCTTTCCTTCAGGCTGGAGGAAGACTTCACCATGTTTTTCAATATACCTCTAGGAGTGAGATGGGGTGACTTTGTGTTGTAGCCCTAGAGCACTACATATGGGTAGGGTACTTTAGGATTCCACCTCTTGGATAAATACCTTGCTATAGGGGTCCACAATATTCAGTAGAAATATGGATAAGTGGCAATAGATACAGTTAGTACCAGAGTAACAATTGCGAACTAGTAGCAATCAAATGTTGGGGACTGCATTGTAGAGTTGGCAACGACACAGAGTCAACAAAAATGCATATTCTTTAGTGACAATGCAAATTCTAGTAGTAGTTAGAGAGTTGGGAGATAGATGCATCATATTGATCACATTTGATTCAATATTTTGGATGATTTTCAGTTGCAGATGTTCTAGTAGCAGCAACAACAGATGAGAGGGAGTTGTAGTGCAGATGTAGTGTTGGCAGCAATTCAGTAGGGTCAACAACAACACAAATGTAATGTATATCAGATTTGCACAATGGTTGGTGGGGATTATGGCTAGACATCAGTAGCATGATAGGAGATGATGCAGAAACAAGGTGTTTCTATAGGGGGTGTAATAGCACTAGAACACATTCCTCCCTAAGAGGGAGCATGTTTTTTTGTAGCATCACATGTGTTCTAGCCACAAAATTTTGTAGAGAGGCTAGAATACATGAGATATCCAAAACCCATAAATAATTTCTAGAAATTCTGCCTAGAAATGACTTAATTATATTATTAACCAGTTTTTAAATATTTCCTGTCTAAACTTAGAGAATATGATTAATTAATCAATATTAATTAAGTTAAGGTGAGAATCATCTAGAAATTCACATGGGTCGATCCAGAGATAATCCTAGCCATCGATTATGTTTTAATCTTGTTCCTTGGTACTCCAACAGAGGATTATAAGAGGAGGTTGATGTGGTGATGGGGAAATCCCTTCAATAGTTCGATTTCTGAGCAGATCGATTTCCAGAGTAGCATTAATTAGTTTCCAGAGAGAGAGCTAGAGATCAAAGCAATGAGAGAGGGGCATAGACAGTAAGGCTAGAGGAGGCATTCTAGATCTAGAGAGTGCATTTGCAGCGAGGCATAAGAGCCACAGAGACGCTGACGCAGGGGAAACACAAAAATCTCTAGAGGCAAGATTGAATTGCTGAGAGCGAGAGACGTTTTTAGTTCCAGAGGCCAGGAAGGAGTCCCAGAGTGTCAGAGAAGCATATTTCTAGTCAGAAGAAGGAAAAAAACTTCATTAGAGACCAATCGCAGGCTAGACGTCCAACAAGTTGCACATAGTAGTGTATAGGATAACGTAGAGGGTCAGAGGGATGAATTTTTGAAGAAAGTCGAGCCGGGTGATTGCCTGTGAGGTGAGGAAAACTCCTCACTAGATTTTCACCAGTATTTTTCTCAGTAGGATTTCAAGATTTCGACATCTAGCTGTACTCATAATTTGTCACTATTGCATAATAATAAAACCTCAACTGTTGCACTAGCTTTCCCAAGTTGGGTTTTTTCTGGGGAATTTTGTCCAAAAATAATTCTGTTATTTTTATGTGCGCACACTAGTATTTCTTCCAACGTTTTATTCTTACACAATTTTATTTGTGTAGATTGTAGTGAGATTTATTCAGTATTTGTCGTAGAAAATTGAAAATAAATTGTTAAATAAATTCAGGTATTGGAATTTTCACAAAGGATTTGGCTCAAAAATATTGAATTAATGGATTTACATATATTTTTATGAATTAAATGTGTTTCTATATGCTTTTAGTATGTTGTAATGGTCATGTATATGTTGCATTGTATAATAGTGTGCATTCAGCATGTAAAACAAAGCAGAAGGATGGAATAGAACAAATAAATGATGCAACTCATCATGCATGCTTGGTGGGCATAAATTATTCATTGTATCAAAGTGTTTATCAATCAAACTTAGGAAAAAAATTGGACATTGAACTACAAAGATAATAATACACCCTAGTGGGTAGATGGGGGTACATTAGAAAGTGGTATCAGATCAAAGTTTACAATACTCAAGTTATATGGGTCAGAACCTTGCTAGTAGAAGAAAAGTTATAGGTTACATGCTAACTAGTTGACATTTTTTTCAAGGAGAAACAATGGAATAAAAAAATTGGGATTGGACCAAACCCCCAATTTTGTGTGAAAATCAGCATAGGAATTGGCTCAAAAATGTCAAATCAATGGATATAGGCATTGATTAAACATTATAACATCGAATTCAGTGAGTAGAGGATGTATGTTGGGGGAAGAGTCTATAAATGTTGTGCAAATAGGATCTTCCTGGAAAATGTGTCGTCTTAACAGAGATTAGAAAATTGTGGAAATTTTAAAATGGAATTTTCATACGATAACATCAATAATGGCATTGATACAACATCTAACAATTTTTTGGTTACATGTCAGCATAGGGTGCATTTTTTGGTTACATCCAAGCCCAAATTTAATATTAGACATCAAATTAGAGAAATGGCCGCTGTTAGATTTGTTGGTGCACATCTCTAGGACCAATATCAATCTCTAACATTGGATCATGATCATCCTTAGCCATTAGATTTATTGAAATTGAGTTGGTCAATTAACCGGTAAGTATATTTAAAAATAAAATCAATACGGATCATGGGATCAAGATCATAATTCACAGTTGGATTATCCTGGGTTAAGTTTCACGGTTAACCTTTTCCAAAATTTAAGTACAACATTGATCTAGATTATTTGACCAAGATTGATCTTATCCTTGATCTATCGAGTTCAAGGGGATTCATTAGCCTCTAATCATCTTTAAGCTCAAATTTAGTTTGCTTCGTTGGATTATAAAAAACCTCCACCATTGGATCTATCAAAGATTAAACACCTTCTTAATAGGTTGGCATATCTAAGGCCGATTTGGATCTTTGTTTCCAGATCAAGTTGATTGTGATTGTTAGATATGTCACAGGTAAGTGGCTAGGTAATGGACCAAGAATAACTAAGTATAGTGCTTTTGTACGATTTGTTTATGCTAAATATCAATGGCCAAATTTCATGAACATACAATTGTTCTCTTAGGGATAAGGATGTAATATGACCTCCATTTGTTGTCATATCTTGTGGGAGGGTGCCACATGTACTAGTGGCAGATGAAGTGGGATCCCCTTGTCTTATTGAGGGTTGGAAATATGATAAGCCAACCATGGGGCCTAGGTGGGGTAAAAGTTAGGAGAAAGTGGTTCAATTGGTGCCAAGTGTCTGAGGAAAGGCATGTAATAATTCATGTCCAATGTAAACTGGAGAGTATATATACTCATACTTGCCATATTGATAGGGTGTTATGTGGATACATTTACTAAATATTTGTAAGTTGTGGTAGAACAAAGCTCCAAAGGAGTTTAATTAGTCAAGGTGTCTTGGTAGCCAAAAAGTGTCTTAAGGGCCTAAATAGTGTTTTTAGTTGTTGAAATATGATGAAAATTGTGTGTAGTCTCTGCAACTTAAATGAGATATCTCAGAGAGATATTTCCAATGAGATATCACAAATGTAAAGCAAGGTCATTATGAGAAAATTATGCTTGAAATAGTGAAGGGGATAAATCATGCACAAGTTTACTGTTAAGAGGCATAACTTGTAGATTTTGTCTTAGAGTGGGTTATGCAAGTAGTCAAAGCAAATCTCTCGGATGGTAAAACATAGCCAAAGAGGAAGAATTGAAATCTAGTTATCCAAATTCCTCCAAAAAATTAGTAGAAATATGTAGTAGTATAGAAACAATGGGACAAAATAGGAAAAAATTTAATAGTCCATAACATTCAACACAATAAATCATATTTGGATAAATTATAAGTCAATGGAAAGCTATGAAAGAGGGGAAGATATACATTTTCTCAAAAAAATAGTGGCCCATGAGAGCAGGAAAAAAATAAGACTATGTTAACATAAAAAGCTAGAGTTTTATATAACCTAATTTTCTATTTCTATCTAACATGTCTATTCATACACATTATAAAATATAAGTACTTGCATAACATAGGAAGGGAAGGGTGAGAACTAGGAGTATGGAGGATGGTCAAGGATCCCATAATCATGAAGAAGAATCAAAGGGAATGAACATCAACATGGATAATGTTGAACCATAATCAAATGGACATGGAAAAGGAAGATTAGAGAATGGAGAGTTGGTGGAGACCATGTGAAGTCTTGAGATGGAGGTTCTCAACTATAAATCTAACAATGAAAGGTTGTCTAGGGCAAAAGAGGAGAAAATCCATATTAATTCCTAGTTAATTTAAAGCCTAAATAAATCACAAAGGTATATAGATTAGGGATTCTATTTAAGGCATGTAGAGAAATACAAATCTTAGGTTAAGAGGGAGGATTCCAAAAGTTCAAGGCATTCTATGCATGCCAGTGGGAATCGAAACCACTCACAAAGGAAATCAATTAGATGGATTATGTACTTTCATAATATGAAAGTATCCCACCCATCTCACTATTTAGACATCAAATAATGATATTTGAATTGGATTACTTACAATGAGAGATTAGGAAAATTAAACCTCCCACATTTGATGGTGACCATAAAAAAGGTGAGGAAGTTGAAGCTTGGTTGTTGGGGATGAATCAACATATCCAATTACATAATTACTCATCTAATTTCGAGGCCACAATTTCCATTTATCATTTGCAAGGAACAACACCAATGTGGTGGGACCATCTCCAACAAGTCAAGCACTTGGATGATAAGAGGTTCTCATGGAAGGAGTTCATGAAGTACTTTTAGAAGAAATATTAGTTTGAACACTACTATGATAGAAGTGTGCAAAAGTTATTTGATCTCAATATTAGGAGCATAATAATGGAGTATGAAAGAAAATTCCTTCAACTATTAAGGTATTTTGGCTTTATTAAGAACAAAAAATTCAAAATTAAAATATTTCTAAGTGGGTTGCCTTCATTTTACAATGATAAATTCATCTTTGATGAACTCGAGACTTTGGAGGAAGCTATTAGGAAGGGCCAAATATCTGTATGGGAAGAACAAAAACAAGGCATCCTTCCAAAAATTTTGGGATGACACGAAGAGATCCAAGGTGGAGTAAAGGAAAAATGGATACAAGCCTTCATATTTTAGGAGTAACTCTAAAGCAAATCAATAAACCCAACCAACCTAAGGTGAAGAACGAAAATTAGAATAATTTGGGAAAAGGACAAGATAAAAACCCATATGATGTTGGGTTGTGAAGGGGATCATATGTATTGATCATTTGCAATTTAATTGATTCTAGAGCTAGCCATAGTTATATTGATCCTAAACTTCTGAAAGATTTCATTTAAAGAGTACCAACCATGGTAGGACTTTCTAGGCTCATCTAGTTATAAGGATTAAGAGGAGGATAAATGAATTAGTGAAAGAATGTCAATTGGACATGAATTATTTGTGTAAAAAATAAGGTTTAAATATCATACCTTTTGGGCTCATATGATTTTCTAATTGGCATGGATTGGTTGGAAAAAAAACATGTTGTTCTATACTATTATAACAAGGCATTCACTGACAAGAAAACAAAAATCCAAGGGGATGACTGATCGATTTGTCAAAATCGGAGGAGCCATGGTGATTGCAAGAAGTAACAACGTCCAGTCTGAGGACGGAAAACAATATCAAGATGGCAGGCTCTCGATGGGGCATGTCTATCACAGAACCGAGGCAACGAATGAACTTCTAAGCCATCCGCAGGGGATGGAGAGCTGGTGCGACATCTTCAGAGTAAATGAAATGAATCTGATGCAAAGAAAGGGCATAAAGTCCCAGGCAAAAAGAGGCCTCCTTCTTGAGATCTGAAAAAGGGAGGAAGAGGAGGAATCTGGGCAACGGGAGTTGGGCATGAGATCTCCCAACTTTCTTCCCTCATGGATCTAGGCCAGGTTAACAGATCTCGGGGCGCCCTATCTTCTTGGATGTACAAGATGGGAAGAAGCAACGATCACCGCTTATGACCTCTCCAGGACCCCCCACACGCCATTACCTGTGTAGCACCTTGTCTATGGAGGAGGGGAGGGTTTACATAAGGGGCAAAATGCCACAACACCCATAGCCATTCCAGAAGGGGCTAAGGCAAGGCTTCTACAACAATGCGCAGGAACGCTAGCTTCTCAAAGATATAAGAGAGGGAAAATCGGGGTTTACGACGCTGTTAGTGGTGGATGGGCAATCCTATATTACAGATCTGCGACCTCTGCCCCTGGGGGAACGCTGCAAGGAGCCGGGGTGTTCATTTCTACTGTGGGAAGGTATAAAAACCCCAGATCCACCATTGATCAATCAGATTGGGCTCACAATAGACAGATCTACCAAGATCTTGCAGGTTTGATACCCCAGATGGAAAATTGATGTTGTAGATGAATAACAAGCCTGCAAAAAACCCAGATATGGGGGCAAATCAGGACATCTCATTTCCCTAACACCTGGGCCAAATTCACAGAAGAACACCATCTGAAAGGCAACGACCTGGGTCTTGGGAATGAGACAACCTAGGGAATAGATCGGCGGCAACCTCATATGGGCAAAAACCCCAAAGAAGCGGACTTCACATAGCTCCTCTTAGAAGCACCGGAAGGCAGAAGTTACTGCGTGAGGTTAAGGTGGGGCAATAGTATCGTGGAACTACGAAATAAAATTCAGAACCTTCTCGACATCCCTGAACAAGGGCAAAATATGATCTACAAGGGGCGCAGTTTACAGGACCACTACACTCTCCAGGAATATGGTATAACCACAGATTCAACCATCATCATTAACCTTCATCTGCGAGGAGGATGCTCTGGAATTAGCTCAAAGAATACAAGTTCCAAGAACACAGGCTCCTTCAAAGATGCGGTGAAGGGTAAAGGGAAAGTGCAAGTCAATACAGAAACAAACTCTGTTATTCTTGGGCCCTACATAGTCGAACAAAAACCTGAGAATCCTGCGCTCACCATTAAGATGCCCGAGGTAAATGATTTATACTCATATCTATTTTCTCATTCTGTTATTTGTAGATTCAATGGTTACTGGCCTAAATCAGGTGATCTGCACCACTGGATCCATACCACCTGGACACCAAACTGTGAAATCTACTTATGCTCCAAGGGTTTTTTTATAGTAAGATTTAACACAGAACATGAAAAAGAACTCATCCTTAATAAGGGGCCATGGTTCTGGGGTAATGCAGGGCTCTACATCACTCCATGGTTTCTAGATTTCGATGCCAACACAATGGTGGCATCGAAGATACCAGTCTGGGTCAGGTTGTATAACCTCCCACTACACTTTTGGCATCACAAGGTCTTAATAGCCATAGGGAACACCCTGGGGAAATTCCTAACGATTGATGATGAAAGAGTGACAAAGGGAATTTTTACCTTCGCCAGAATGTGTGTCGAAGTAGATCTCAACCAAGGACTACCAGAAAGCATCATACTGAATTTCAACAACACACAGTGGCTACAATCATTGGATTATGAAAACGTAGCCTTTCGATGTTGAGGATGTTTACAAACAGGCCACCTTCTCAGTGCTTGCCCATAGGCAAGGAACACCCTCAATCAGAAAAAGCAGCAACAAAGGAAGCCTAAAGGATGGCAAAACATAGTACCATTGGATGTAGAAGAAGATGCACCAAATACCACAGATTACAAAACAGACAAGGATGAACAAGGAAACCAGCCCAACACGCAAAGGAAAGAGGAAGCTCCTAGCAACCCTCTGCAAAAACAAGACCTCCAAATAACAGGAATTGAAACATTCGACATCAAGAGAACCCATGGATCTGAAGAATCGGAGTCCGATAAGGAATCTCCCATTACAACAACAGAAAATTAGCTCACCTTAGTAACCACCACCCCCAACTCTGGGGGATGGTGTATGGTGGAGAAAAAGGAAGGGAGAAGAGTATATTTTTCACTTCATTTTTTTATTCTTTTGGTTTCTGCGAAAACCAGATCATTATCATTGCATATGCTTCTGCATCTACAAAATGTAATTTTATCTTATGAATAAAATTACGACTTTTTCTATGGGAAAAAAAAAATAACAAGGCATTCACTTGCCTTGATGAAAAGAGGCAACAAAAAAAAGTGCAAGGATTTCCAAGGCTAGTTTCTATTTGAAATATATCATCCATGCAACTAAATAAGAGTTTTAGAGAAGGGTGCCAAATGTATGCCACCCAGATGGAGTAGGAAGCCAATGTCAAGGCACCAAGCATTGACTGTTTTTCATTACTAAAAGAATTTGAGTATGCGTTTACTAAAATACTAGTATTGCCACCTAAAAGGGATACTAAATTTTCCATATATTTGGTACTTGGAGTTTACCTAGTGTTTAAGACACCTTATAGACTTCAGGTACTCAAATAAGGTGACAGTGAAGAACAAGTGTCCTTTGCTAATGATAAATGGATTGCTTTATCAACTAAGAGTGGTTAAAGTATTTTCCAAGATCGATCTAAGGTTTGAATATAATCAAATAAAATTTGAGGAGGAAAACAACCATATAGCCTTTAGAACCAAATATGGCCATTATGAGTTTGTAGTGGTGCCATTTGCACTATCCAATACATTATTTGTCTTTATGTGTCTTATGAATGACATTTGCTAGAATTATTTAGACAAGTTTTTCATAGTCTTTTTAAATGACATATTTATTCAAGGTTCAAAGAAGAGCATGAAAAACACTTGGGGATGGTAATACAAGTGTCGAGGAACATCATCTTTATGCCAAGCTAAGAAAATTCTCATTTTACAAAAGGAATATTCATTATTTGGGTCACATCGTCTCAAAGGAAGGTGTGGCAATGAACTTAAAGAAAATAATAGCAATTAATGATTGTTCAACACCAAGGAATATCATGGAGATAAAATCCTTCATGTGATTAGTAGGTTACTACAAAATATTTATTAATAGATTATCAAATTAAGCACCCCAAATACTTTCTATGCAAAAGAAGGGTGCAAATCTTAAATTGGCTCATGATTTTGAAGAAGCCCTTCAATATTTGGAGAATTTTTTGATAAGTATGCTAATCTTAAGGATCATAGATCCAAATGAAGTTTTTTTATTGTGTGCATTGATGTATGCAAGGAAGAGTTTGGGGAGTCCTTATGCAAAATGGGCATATGATATGTTATGATTCAAGGAAGTTGAAACAGAATGAGAAGAATTATGCCACTCTTGATTTTGAATTAGTAGCCATATTGCATGCATTAAAAACATGGAGGCATTACCTCATGGGAAGGAGTTTTGAATTGAGGACAAACCATAGTGGTTTGAAGCATTTATTTGGACAACTTTCACTGTCAGCAAAATTAGATGGCTGGAATTTTGGTTGTTTATGAATTCAAAATAAAGCACATAAAAGGGAAGGAGAACAAGATTGTTGATGCTCTCAGTATAAGGGTGCATGAAGTGCATTCAAAAACCATAAATATATGTAAATTTGATTTAAAATTTAAAATTTTATAGGATGAAAATATAGTGCTAAGTGAGATGCACAATGTACCTCATGCTATAGATCTAGTGCACCAAAGGAATTCTAGTTGTCAAGAATCAATACTTTTGGCCAGGTATGAAAAGGGAAGTGACTGATTATATAGCTAGATGTTTAGAAGGAAAAAAAAGGAAGATTGAGCATGGGTATCCAGCTATATTGCTACAACTAATACCCATTCCCGAGTGGAAGTGGGAAATATTTCCTATTGATATTATACCAAACTTCCTAGGACTATGAGGTCACGTAATTCTATCACGATGATGGTGGATAATCTTACTAAGTCTGCCCACTTTATGCCAATAAAGTAAGCACACAAGGTAGAAAACACTGTAGAAATGTAAATGAGATAAATTGTGAAGCTACATGGTGTGCCAAAGGAAATTATTATAGACAAGAATCCCAAGTTTACATCAAAATTTTAGAAAGGTTTGTTCAAGGGATTTGGAACAAACTTGAACTTTGTTTCAACATATCACCCAGAATCACATGGATTTCACATGGATAGACAAAGAGGGTCAATCATGTGATTGAAGTTATGTTGAGGATGTATATGGTGTACAAATCTTCAAAATGGAAAGAGTATTTTCACTTGGTGGAGTTTGAATATAAAAATGGGTGTCAAGAATCCTTGAAGATGAGCCCATTTGAGGCCTTGTATGGCCATAAATGCAACATACCTATGAGTTGGGACAACCTGGTCGATAGGGCCATTTTTGGCCTAATTTTCTTATGGAAATGGAAGAGAAAGTGGTAAAAATTAAATAGATCTTGCAGACTACCCAAGACAGGAAAAAAAAATTATGTAGAGAAGGACATGATAAACAAGGCATTCAAAGTTAATGAACATGTCTTCTTGAAAGTGAAGGCCAAGAAGTGTTCACTAAAAGTCGGTAGCTACATTTTGTGGGCCCTTTGAAATCCTAATAAGGATTGGCGTAGTTGCATATATGCTTGCATTACTTGCATCCGTGTAAATTCATGATGTGTTTCTTTCTTATTTACTTAAAGTTATGTGCCTAATGCTAACCATGTAACTTATTAGAATATGATTCAGGTGGATATTGAAGGGAACTTCTAAGTAGATCTTGACTGCATTTTGGATAGGAGATTTAAAGAGATCTAGAGAGAATCCATAGGATTGTTAAAGGTCCAATGGAGTTATTATAGCCTAAGGATGATATGTGGGAGTTGTAGGAGGCTAGGAGAGAGACATACCCACACCTATTTTGATAATTTGATGTATTTATATTATATATAATTACCATATGCAATGCATGCATTGAGGATAATGCATAAATAAGGGGGAAGGGAATGTAACATCCCTAGGTTGACCCTTATGTATATTCTATATAGTATGATTAGGTTGGTGAACCGAGATTCTGTTTGGATTTCTTACACGTGTGTATAAATATTTTGGGGCTTGTGTGCCTATTTTTACATGTTTTGAGGTGAGCGTTCTTGTGCGATTTTAGGAAGTGAGCCCATGCACTAAAAGGTTAGTGATCCTAGCTATGTAAATATTAAATCACACTAATGTTAATAAAAAAAATGCATTTTTGTTGCACACTAAGTCAAATGAGAGAGTATGGGAATATATAAGGACTTCATGAGTGGGAAAGGGGGCTAAGGGATGATTGGTGGGATTAAGCCAAAGGGATAAGTGAAACAATTATTTAAATCCAAAAGTCATTATTCCATGTGCCTCCTATCCTAAGTTACCTAAAAAGTTGGGGAAGTGACTTCTTTGATTGCCCCTGTGATTTTTAGCACATGCACTTAAAAAGTGGGGTTTGAATGTTATTCCCATTTTACTATGTTTCTCTTACCATTTTGAATATTGTACCTACTCTAATGGAAGTGTGACTTGGTGATATTATTGCCTTGTGGATCTAGGTATGGGGATAGATTTCCCAACTCTTGAGGGTAGTTGGAACTCTTGGAAGTTATAGGTCTCTAAGACTCCTGGGTTAGCCTATGTTGGAAGCCATGGAAGGGTTGTGGATCAGCCCCATGGGTTATGGTTGCAAAGAAGGTGGTGCACTACCTTGGGTCCTACAAGTTGATGGGGGAGGAAAAATTGTAGGTTGGAGTTAAGTGCCTTTGGATTTTGACCTTGTTGGTGTTTTCCCTGGACATTCGTTGGATTTAGGAAATCATTTTACTTATTGGATTCATAACCCCATTTCAGGGGTGACCCGCTACTGAGAGTATAAGAGTAGTGTGGTATATATTTTGGTGGAACATCTAAGGGTTTAACTAGTTGGCAGCATTTCTTAAAGATAAGTGTTGTGTGTGTGTGTCTATATTCTACTAATTACATTTGTAAATTTACATGCTACTTATGAATTATATGAGTTTTTTCATGTTTCAGTATGTTGCAATGGTTAAGTATAGGATACATTGCATAATATTGTGTATTAATAAAGTAAATAAAAACAAAATGATGTAATAAAAAAATATTCAGGTTTTTATGGATGTCTGGCAGGAATAAATAATTCATAGTATCAAAGTTTTTATGAATCAAAATTAAAGGAAAATTTTTGGGAGTTAAACTACAAATATAGTAATGCACCCTAGTGGGTGGGTGGTGGTGTTATAGAAGTTCAATAATTTATGAATTGATCATATATAGCTTCTCAAAAATTAGCTCACTAAAAAAAACGTCATAAAGTGGTATTTGAACCCAGATTGGGAGGGTAACAAATTTTCCTCATAGCCACTTGAGTTACATAATCATGATGTTAGGTGTGTTATATTCTTTCCACGACTAGCTTATAATGGTGTGCATTATAATGGGTGTCCATTATAATGTGTTGGGTGTGTGTTGACACCCAATTGAAAAAATAATTATGCAGGCCCAAGGATGGGGGGCAGACCCAAATATGGTGGGTGGACCTACCCATGGTTTTGTCATTGTTTTGGGCATGATGGTTTTCTTCCCATGGTACTTTGTAGATCCAGTCAAGGGAACTATGGTTATGTTCTAATCCAGGGTTATGGATTGAGGTTTATGAATGCTTCGACATGTATATATATGTATTGTAACATTGAAAGGAATATAATGAAAAATCAATCTGGTAGTCCTAGTTTTGGGATCCAGGGGAAAATATTTGTGTATGTTTGTTTTATGTTCTCACCATTGTTTATTTTTTTGTTTTTAAGAATTTTTTTGCAGGTAATTTCTGTACAGGGTTAAAACCTACAAATGACATTTTATATGATACATGTTACAACAAAATCTAGCACCTTAGTGGAATGCCTCACTAGGTGGCCTAGATAAGTGCAACAATGGGAATGTCACAACTATCACCTCAGTAAAAATTTCCCTCGTTTAGAGATGGACATAGTCCAACACAAGGAAGTCTTCCTTAGAAAATATTAGGAAACAATATACCTTATCAACTTAAGGTAGGTTCCCCCTAAGGGTTTTCCAGTGAATTCCACCCAAAAATAGGGATATGAGGTTAGACTTTAGGATGGATTAAAGGTTAATTTCCAAATTTGAGTTCAAATGTTTCTATGGATCTTCTAAAGGTTTAGTTAAACCAAAATTTGGTTCAAGATAGGTTCCCAAACACACACAATAAAAAAAGTACACTAAACTATCACAAACTAGCTTGAAAATTAGAAATTGTAACAATATAACAGTTTATGACAACATAAAATTTGACCCTAGAAATTATGACAATGAAATGCTAAAATAGCGACTAAAATTATGAATAAACAAGATAATAAATTAAAATTATTTTATTTATTTATTTATATTTTTTTTCTATGGTTTAAATGGAAAATAACAATACTTTAAACCTAGAAGTCTCCTAACTAATGGTTGGAAAATGCTCAGAAAATGCAACTTTTACTTATCCATTTCATTCCAAACAATTCCTAACCCTAAGACATCAATGCATAAGCCAAAAAATGCTAAAATATATATGATTTTATTGTGATATATCCCTAATTCACCATAAAAACTATAATATAAATTATTTTAAAAGTATAATGGATTGTCACAAGAAAGAGAGAGGATCAGTGCCTTCTCCATCTAGGTCTAACTGTGTCTAGGAACATGCAAACTTATGGAAAATTTGATGCTGAAAACAACTTAGGAAAGTTAACCTCGTTACCCTAACATTTGAATCAAGGTTTTGAGGTTTCAAAGATAGATTAAGTGAAGGAGCTAACATGTTATTTCCTCAAAGACTTGGAAGAAGAGTTATTTTAACAAGGATCGTGAAACAGATATCATGATAACATGCTTAATACATGATTCATCCATCAAATAAAACATGAAATCAAGACAAAATAAATTAACCTACTTGCTTTAGCATGCATTCATCCAAGCTTCACCCTAACCATCCATGACTAGAGATCAAATCCACATCCACATCCAAGAAGTCCCCAAGCAAGTCACTCAAAGACTTGGAAGAAGGGTTACTTTAACAAGGATCGTGAAACAAATGTCATGATAACATGCTTAATACATGATTCATCCATCTAATAAAACATGAAATCAAGACAAAATAAATTAACCTACTTTCTTTAGCATGCATTCATCCAAGCTTCACCCTAACCATCCATGACTAGAGATCAAATCCGCATCCACATCTAAGAAGTCCCCAAGCAAGTCGCTCAACTAGTACTCCATGGAAAACTATAGAAAAGAGATGTAATCCAAGGGATGTGTGTGTCTCAACTCATGCAATGATGAAATGAGTTAGGTACTCCCTTGTTTATATTAGGGAAATGAAGTGCTTGATCTCTAATTAGGCTAAATTTCCCTAAAAATAATAAATTCATGATAGAAGGTGGATAGATCATCAAGTTGACCCCCAAAATATTTTCAAATGTGAAAATATAATAATAAAACATGAAAGATTCCCTCAAAAAGGACACATTTGTGAGTGAAAATTCCAAAAAAAAGGTGGCATCATCCTCAAAAGACATGTCTCTCCATAAAAACATGCAATTAATGGTCCAAGGGGCATGTATCCTTGTCAAAGTTCATGCAAGCCCATGCCATGCAATAGGGCACCACATCATTATCTAGGAGCCCTAGCTCCAATGGGTAGCATCCAAAGTTCCAAGGGTGGGGGAGGGAATTGTGGTGGTGTTCCAATCCCATCATCGAGCCTAACACTCTCCACCAAGTGTGTAATATCCATCATGTATTGGAATACCACTCCAAATGGTATGAAATCATCCTATATGGAGTGCATGAGAGGCATCAACAACATCCTCCAAAGGACCATAACCATGTCTAGATATTTATCAAATATAAGCTCAAGGGGTCAAGTAAGATCAACTAGTATAACAACAATAGTCATTGAAGCATAAATATTGGACCATATTTAATGTTAAATCCATTTATATCACATAAAGTATCTTCTCAAACTTTACACTAGCTTAATACCTTACACAAGTTTCTATATTTAGGTATGGGAGGATCATCAGATTCCCTTATTAGGTGCTCAAAACACTAGGGGAGGAACAATTCCTAAGTTGAACATTCAATCAATGAGTTGGAGCGATAAGTGATATGGTTTGGTATGTACTTCATGAAAGGTGTCATAGTATTATAAATGGATTATGCAAGTCCATCATTAATGAACACCTTTTTGGAGGGAGTGTTTGCATTACTTGAGTTACTGTTTCCTTTACACTTCTTTTTCCACCCTCTACTTGGCCTTTTTCTTTTCTTTGATTGACTTAGCAAGATTTCATTAATTTTATTTCAATCCATTTTTTAGATGGGAAATATGTTACTCATAGGGATTGGGATGTTTTATTTAAGTCACTTTTACTTTGATAGGTATGGTATGAATGGGACTAGAATAATGGCCTCACATGAGGAGGTTGAGCTCAATTTACTTGGATTTTAATCAGTATTCACCCCTCTAGGAATTTTCCATGCCCCTCTTCTCATAGGATGATGCAAATAAAAAAACTAGTACAAATGATTGAGAACAACCAAATAAAAGAAAGGACAATGGATTAAGCATAAATGGAAAGTTTTAAGTATGGACAGATTTGGATACACTACCTCTTTTAAGGCCTCCTATTCATTCCCCTCTTTAATAGCAAAAGAAAAGCCCCAAGTTTCTTTCACTTTACTAGAAGGAAGAGAAGAACAAAAAGGAGAAATAACATAACTAGTATAACTTCCAAGCATCATGATCCTTAATTAGATACCTAAAACATTAAATGTAAGCACCTCATATGAAACAATGACTAACATACCTCCTAGGTGTTAACCTACCTTCATCAAAAGGACATTGTGATCAAGTGGATGATTGTTGATCTCTTTTCTTGTCAATGACAAGAGTTGAATTTCTGTGGAGTTGTTCAAATTCCGTATATGCTTTTATATACGTGGTATTCCTCTTTCACACTCTAATTTCAAATGTATTTTTACTCATATGAATAAATATGACAATCAAGACTCTACACTTATCGGTGGATTTGGCGGTTTAAAGGGAAAACAATAAATAAAAATACAATTGAAAATTTGGTAACCTAAAAAATAGAAATACCTAACTCATACCATCACATCCATCCATTCCTACCATGATAGAAACATATTTGCAGCAATATACATAGATATAAACATAAAATGACAGCCCCAAATATTTCAAATAACTTTAAATGATTTCATTCATTTAGGACCATAAGATTCATAGGATAACATTCAAGAGACATTATGCTTTTTAAAAATCATTGAAACCACAAATGACATGAACTCTTAGAATAACTCTCTTTGAGAGTAAAAAAATATTACAAATTGAAGTTTAAGTTCAAATAAAGTGTGTGCCTATTGCACTACATAATATTCTTAATAATTAAATGATAAAATAAATGTATTCGTCCTAAAAAAAATGGGATGGGGTTCCTATGGACCAAATAAAATAGTGGAGTAACATGGAAGAAAAGAGAAATGTAGTCAAGGATTGGATTTGCAAATGAAAAACACACTTAATAAAGTTCGATGATCAAATGTTGGGAAGGGTGAAGGGAAATTGCTTCAAAAATCAAATACACTCAAAAAATTTGCAAAGGAATGATATCTCTCTTCAACATCCAAGTGTTGGAATATACATCCTAAGCTTATGAATCTTATTGATATAACTACCTTTGGCAGTTATTCAAAATTAGTAGTATTTGCTTAGGATATTTTAATCCAATCTTGTATATACTTATTCATAGGTGGAACTATAATATCTTGCTTTACCTTGAGTGTAAAGATTTCTTCCTTTATTTCTTTAAAATATGAGTGTAATTGATCAATAGGCTTCAAGTGGTCATCGTTATCATTAATGAAAGTAACTAACCACCTTTTAATCTCCTCCTTTGGAAAATCAATGTCATTATCTAATTCATTAGTCCATGATGCTCTAATTACACTTAGATATTATTCTAATTGATCTTTAGGTATCAACTATGAATCAATTATTAATTGTGTTACTTCAAGGTCTTCAATGATTTTAATCACTTTAAAGAAAGAGTTGCTTTTATTATCATTAATCTTCACACACTAGCAACAAAGTTATGTGGTACTTGTATTCAAGTAGACCATCCTGATTTTATTGGCTTTATCCTTTGACTAGATGGAAATCCTTTTTAACTTCTCTAGAATTCACTTAGACTAGAAAACCATGCAAAAAAAAATTAAATCATATTTAGAAAAACGTTGATCACGTTCTATATTTGTTTTCAAAAGTTTAGTGAAAGAAGAAATCCCTTGTGAAAGGTTTCTTAAGTCTAATATCCCAGGATTCTAAAATAGTTTTAAGTCATGTATTAGTTTTTGTTACATATATTATTACTCCACTAAGTAACTTAGTTGCTTTATTTATCTTTTTGGATGTACCATGTGTAGTTTGGGGTGTTTGATCAAAAGTGGTTATGGCTAATGGAATTGTAAAAAGAGGTCTACGGCTTAAAGCCTCCTCTAGTTCATTTAAATTTAAATTTAATCTCCTATTCTCTAACTCTTGTTATGAGATAGAGTGGGACATAAAATATACTATAATCATGAGAAGTTTTAGGATTCATGTAGGTTCAAACCCTAAAGAATCCACATATTATCTCCATTTCTTGTCAATTTTTTATTTTTAACAAGAACCTTCTCAATTTGAAATTTTCTTTCTTCTCTATTGTACTACACATTGTGCATGGTAAATAAAGTTCCTAAAATACCATTTTCTCTTCATGAGTCCACTCATATGCAATATTCTATTTATTGGCTATCCTCAATTCCACCCAATCATGTATTATATCGATATCCACTTCCATATTAGTAGGGCCTTTAGGTTGTTGTGAATCCATTTTGCTTGAATTTTTCTTACTTTTTGTACTGTGAAAAAACATGAACTTCTCAATATCAATGTAAGGAGGTCCCTTACCATTATCCCCTACAAATCATATGTCATTACTCTCTCCTCTGGCTATGTTTGTTTCATGTTTCTTACATGAAAATAATGAGCCCTTACAATCCTAGGGAGCAAAGCATGATTGTACATTGTTTGCACTTTTCCCTCTTTGCTTTGTTTTAGTCTATTTTTGTTGAAAATTTGTATTGATTTTGATATCCAAGTCTTCATTTCTTACCACTTTTTATTTTTTCTTTGTTGTGTTAGGGTCATCATCCCCTATTCTCTTTTCAATTTTGGTGAATAAATTGTCTAACCTCATAGATGCTAAATGTTTTGAAAATACCCCTTCAATGTCAAATTCTTTGATGAGTTTAGCTTCATTTAAGTTGAATGCCTTTAGAGTTTCAAGTAATTGATGTAAGTGAGAGGAATTATTTATAATAACATCAAATATATTAAAGGTTAATGGAACAAACTAATTCTTTTTCTTAAAAAAATATAGTTTGTGAACAATATTGTCTACCAGACTTCAACAATGAAATATCTATCACAAACAAATACAGGAAGCAAAAAAGGGTTTCCTTCATACCCATATAGTATGATATAAATATAAACCTCCTCATGTATACAAAATCCTTTTCCTTTAAGGAATATTCGTGATTCCTTGGTTATTCTTTGAGGTTAAGTTGTAATTAGCATATATCTAAAATTTGTAATGATATTATCTTGAATTGAAGCATGGAGCATTGTGTTA
This sequence comes from Pinus taeda, assembly GCA_000404065.3. Lineage (NCBI taxonomy): Eukaryota > Viridiplantae > Streptophyta > Pinopsida > Pinales > Pinaceae > Pinus > Pinus taeda. The sequence goes on along the minus strand of APFE030914398.1, from coordinate 392,783 downwards.
TAAGAGAATAGGATATCATAATTGAACTCATTCAACTTCAAAATTAACATTATTTATTAATGGAAAATATTTGAATGCCCTACAAAAAACTACAACCAAAACCAAATAAAGTGTCATAAAGAACTTTTTTTTTAGATGATTGGCCAGTTGAAAGGAAAATTCATTTGAAATAACTTCTCCTAGTCAAACATAATTTCTTTCTTAAAAGAGAAGTATTTAATATACATAAATAACTCTGGTATGTGATATGTTGAGTCTCATCCCATCTACCATGCAAACAACCAAGAGAAAACTCAATAGGGCTCTACTAATAAAGAAATGCCCATCGTTCTGAAATTAGTAGGCATTTGAGAAAATTGAACCATGAAATCATTCAGTAAATTCAAACTGCAACTTTAGGAGTCTAGAAAATAATTTTCCTTAGGAAGCTTAAGGCCTTTATTTGGTTCAACTAACTGTAACTTTCTTCTAAAAACCTTTGGAGTGGGAAGGATTGGATTCTTCCCTTCAACAACAACCTGAATTGTTCTACTCTTTGCCTCGAAGAGTTAGGAACACAAGGAGACTAGTTCTATCAAATAAAATACTCCAAGGACATGTATACCATTTTCCAAACCAATAGTCAATATTCTATTCTTGAGCATCTATTCCAGAGTTAAATTTCAAAACTAGTGTTATGCAATCAACCAATGAAAGTTCTTGTCTCGACGGGTAGGAGAATTGATAATATCCCAACAAAACACCTATTTCCTCCTTTTACTTTCCATTATTATTATTATCCTTCCAATATTATTTGATATATGTGACACTTATAGTCCTATATTATAGAGATTTTAGCCATTTTAAATATTAATTCATAAATGAAATATACTTGAACATTTCTTCATCATGTACCATCTTATTCGGGACATGTGAAAATCGTAATTGGAAGTGAATTGATAAAGGCATATCCTTTATGGAAATACAAAGTAATTGATTAACCTTACACTGGATCACCACCTTCTACCATGCATATTAGGTGTTCTTAAATGCATCTTCAATTTCCCTTGAAAGGTATGCAAAGCATACTTCCACAAATTGTACTAAGTATAACTCATAGGGAGAGAGACCACTCTTAAAGAACTAGCAAGAATGAAGAGAAAGACTCTTTATTCTATGGAGTATTTATAGGGTGTGCAAATAAAAGATTATGTAGGAAAAATAATACGAGAGTATTCTACATGAAAATGAAAAATTACCCAAATATGAAGAGTAGTGTGGAGATAAGTAATATGTGGAGTGAGGAATATTACTTTAAGAATATGGATTTGCACACAAGTCTTGATTTGACTAGGTATGAAACACTTAGAACTTGGTGAAAAGGAGTGAAGTATGAGCCTATATATGGATTAATAGAAGGGAATAAAATGAGGCTCTTTGTAAAGGAAAAAATAGATAGTATGGATAAGGCACGAAAATGGATCAATGATGAGTTAATGAACGAGTGCGTGAGAGGCATGTAAGAAGCTACTATTTGAGAATTATGTTAGGATATTGGCTAGAAATTTGCATCTTAGGAGATTTTTTTTTCTCCATGGGTTACCCATCTATATGGATAGTTAATAATACCCACAAGGAGATTTACTATAATTTGACATCATTGAACTTACTTTATAAAACAAAGGCATAATTATTATCTCTACATTATAAATTATGGATTTAATAGCATTTATAATATGCTACTTATATTTTGCATACAACCCAAAATGCACTCCTAAGCTAATACTAATTTGGAAATCGACATCTTCACCAAATAAGCACATATTCTTATTTTACAACAATAACTAGATGCACTTGTCATCAACATATAACAATAAATGCTAAGTTACTTATATGTTAGTGGACTTTCTTGGGAAAATAACTCCAAGCAAGCATTCTTCCTCCTAGCCATAGGCACCAACTCATATAGGTGCCACCCTTATTTTGAGAAATGAAATAAGAAGGGTGACTTCACTAGTTATGGCTCTGTTTCCTATCACTCAGTGCAATATCTGAATATCACGAGAAAAATCTAACCTATCGACACATGCATTTTATATCAATCCCACTTGTTAACCTCCCTTCCCCCTCAACCCTATGAAACACAAGGAATGGGCCCCCATTTTCAACTAAATAGTCCCTCAATATATTCCCCTTCCTCCAATGCTCTACTACATAATTATCAAGGAATCTATACTACTTAGAATCATGGTTATTAATTGTAAGTTCCTTTCCATTTTTAGTCAAAAAATATCCATGAACTCAGTCATTGTTCTCACATGGTTTCATTGTAGCTAACGAGGTAACATATCCCCTTGGAACCATGCATTCTCTCAGTGTCTACACTAACATAACAATGAAAAAATAAATGAATAAATTAAATTTCCCCAAAGCTAGAGTTAATTATTTTCCCAATTGCATAGAAAAATAGGCTTGCATAGAGACCATGTGCCTTTCCATAGAACTCAAGAAATAAAATTTAAGGTACATAAGACAAAATAATAGGAAGGCTTAGGAGATATAATATTTGAAACAATAATAAAATATTATTCTTTAGTCTCCCTTACTTCCCTCCTTATTGGTTTTTCCCCCCATGATGCTTCTAGGGAATTATAACCCTAGGTGATTATTAGTTTTATTATTATTTTATATTGATTCCAAATTCATTAAATGGTAAATAAATTACCAATCTTACCACATACTTACTCATATGTTTGTGCTCATACTCATAAGGGGTATTAAAATATCTTTGGTTCATTGGTTCACTTGTGCTAGGTCTATATATAGACCAAGGTGATATAATTGAGGGAGAGCATGTTGTGATTCTAGATAAATAGTTAAGAAAATATGAGAGGGGTAGGTGTTTCTTCTATATCAAGTTTAAAAGGAGAAATGCTATGTTAATATTGACTCAACAAAAGAGAGGTTAGGATAACCTAGATTTGGTTAATGATGGGATTATTGTTAGTAGTTTACTTGCCTATGGTATTCTCAGATGTCATTGATTTGATGTAGCCTATCTAAAGGCTTAGCATACTCTATTGTAAAATGTATCAAGAAGCATGTTCTTGGTCAGGTCAACTGACTTAAAAAAGGTAATAATAGATATATATATTTGGTGTTGGTTTTATCAATAAAGGGTTGCTGAGGTAAACCTCCCATGCAAATTTATGTGCTTCTTTTGCTTCTCTCACAATGTTAATATTTGAATGGATTCAACAAAGACATCTTGGGCGGATTCTAGTAGATGTTGAAATGAGGCTAGGTTGGATTGGGTTGTATTATCTAATTTGAATTGTTTGACCACTCAAAGATAAAGACATTTTTGCAAGGTGACCTAACGAATGGCATCATTATTTGACATGGAGAAGATGGTGGAGTGTTGAAAAAGTGAAATCTAAATTGTTGGCCATCCTTTGTGAGTGTATGGATATATTGTAGCAATCATATTGAGGGTAAAAATCAAATTGGTATAAGATGAATTTTGAGCAATAGAATCAGGTTAACATTACAGGTGACAATGTTTTTGAAGAAGGTCCAATGGAAAAAGTAAGGTCACATTTTTTAGAGACAAACAACTATTGACATCCATCATTGACCCTGTAAAGATCATACAATGTAGGTTCAGTGGTTATGGGGAGAGATAACGCTTTTACCAATGATAAAGAGACAATTATCTTTTCATTTCCATTATCTAGAAGGTTGTAAACTATTTGATCGTTGTTGTAATATTTATTGAACAATTCTTGATCTGTGGGGAATAGTCATGTTCCATGATGACCAATTTGTTATTTGGTTTGGTGGAGTTATCCACGTCTACAATTGTACATCATTGAGGGAATAAGATAGAGCAACTTGTGGCCCATAAAATAATGTTTTGACAATTCTTTGGCATTACAGTGTGTGATACTCAATGATAGAATAAGTTGTACTTTTATACGATATGTGATAGTTAATGATAGAATAAGTTGTGCTCTTAGGTAAGTTACAACACTGACTTAGGTGTTGAAGCAATGAGGGTGGGGTTTTGTTCAAGAGTTATGAGGTTGTAAAATTTATGGAAAAAAAAGTGGACCTACTCAAAGAAAAACATTTCTCACCCAATTTGTGTTTTGTTACCAAGGATCCTTGAAATGCAAGAGACAAAGTAGATCTAGTAACCATAACGACTTCATGATAAAAGAAAGTAATAAGCCATCATTATATATTACAATAAATTCTCATTTTACATATAAGATGCCATGTTGGACTTGTGTTGGGTATGTTTTATTTTCTTTTCACAACTACCTCTAGGTGCCCCCCCAAAAAAAAAAAAAATGGTCAGTCTTTTTGCATTAGTTTTTTGGGGTTTTTGGCACATGGTTTTCACCTTTAGTGGTATTGTGGTGCATGGAGGTTTATCCCATGGTCTTGTAGTTTTTTGTAAGAAACTACAATTGTATTCTAGTCTAGCAGAAAATGGATTGGCAGTTTATGGATGTTGCGATATATATATATATATATTATATATATATATTGCATTGTAATACTATAAAGAAGAACATATTGAAAAAAAATGGTTTTCTTGGTTTGGGTTTCAAATGTGAAATATTTGTGTTAATGTGTGTTTCTTTCATTGAAACTTTTCTCTTTTATTTAGAATATGTATGTAGAAATTAATTGTATTGGGTTAAAACCTACAACTTGAAGTTTGGAAAAGAGCTTAATGCATTGTTGAATTAGTTACACCAAAAATCTTTTAAATCACAATTGGCTTGCCCAAACACCTTCACATTAACAAGGAGGATAAAATTTCTCTTGAAGCATGATACATAAGATAAACCACGTGGTAATTTCTCTAGGGTTGGTGGGTGAGGTTGCATTATCATTTAATATGATGCATAAATAGGAATTCCCTTTGTATTTAAATTAGTCCCACCAATGAGTGGTAGGACCTTGTTTGTGGAGATATTTCAACTATAGGAGTAGACTAATTTATTCCAAGAAGCCCTCCCAGTACTTGCCCAGATCATAAGAATGAAAGTCAATTCAATAAGGAAATGACATAGATAAGGAAAGGGGCACACCTTCTACTGAGAGAAGTTGATGTTTGTCGCAACTAGCTTGAAATAACACCAAAGATATTTTCTCCTCACTTTCCTGCATTGAATATCTACACACAAACAACAGATTCACCAAATGCAAAACTTTTCAATATCCATTAGTGTTAGTGTATAAGTGAAATCAAATGCATCCATATAAAACCAACAGAGAGATAATGATATAATGGCCAAAATCATCAATTGGTTCTATTATACCACAATAAAGAGAAACATCAACACTTCTTAAGCCCCTTGTTTCCCTTCTCAGTCCTCAATCTGGCCATTTTCTAGATCAAGGCTAATCTCACACAAGATGGAAGTATATTAAAGCTCTCTCCCAGTCCAATACTGTGTTTGATTCCATATCTAATACCTCTCCTTTTGATAGAGTCATATTATGTAGGCTTATTCTATCCTTTGGGAGAATGTCTCTAGACACCTAGGAGCTCTAGAAGTTATGAAACTTCTATAATAATAAAACTCAAGCCAACTCATACACATGTAGGTTGAGCTTATCTCATCTAATATCTCTCCTCTCGATAGAGTCAGATTATGTAGGCTTATTCTATCCTTTGGGAGAATGTCTCTGGACACCTAGGAGCTCTAGAAGTTATGAAACTTCTATAATAATAAACCTCAAGCCAACTCATACACATGTAGGTTGGTCTTATCTCCTTGGGAATGAAAAAATCTAGAAAATTTGACCACGACCACTCGTTAGGGGAATTTTGAGGTCTAAAATGGGCCTCCTAAGGAAATTGTAAAATAGTATTGGAAATAATAATATAAGATTAGATTGTATCATCAAATTTTAGAGGGAAAAAAGAAAACACTATTTTTTCAACTCGTATTTTGAACTTCTCCCTATGGGTTTACTCCCACTTGAAATTTGAGTAAAACCTTAGGTTGATAGGCTGAAAATATGAGTTGAAAAAGTAGTTTTATTATTTTATTATTTTTTAATCTATTTACTTTTTTACTCCAAAAATGGTGAATCATCCCCCATGGTTGACATTATCATCTTGAATCCTATTGTTTCTTGTAAATTTTATTTTGGTTGTACATTTTTCTTAGGAGGCCCATTTTAGACCTCAAAATTCCCCTGATGTCTTTGTACAAAGGCGACTAGGAAATTGTTTCTGCAATGTGCATTGCATCGTAGTGACCATACACAACATGTCAATTGTTGGTTTTTCGAGGTCTTAAAAATTGATAATTAATTCACATTCATCATTAAGAAATTACACATAAGATATCAATAGTAGAACAAATAATGACAGCAGGATCATAAAGAGACAACCAAACAGGAGACACAAATATTTACCCTGGGAAAAACCTCTTCTAGGGAAAAGCCTAACAACTTTTTCTTAGAGAGATTAATTTAGTTCAACAAGTGTTAAAATTGGAAACCAGGGAAAAACTTAATGTGGGTCAACTTATTCATGGCTGATAATATTTTTATTAGATTCCTCTCGTCGAGAGGTGTAGGATTTATATCAATATCATCCGATTCTGATAAGTATTCATGGAGATATGAATTTATTTTGATTATGGAATTATTATCAAGCCGACCTACAACTCATGTAGGCTCAGAAGCCCAACAGTCGCATCTATTCACCCACCAACGTTGTGTATAAATATAAGAGGACTTTTCCTCATTTGGACTCACTCATCTCGTCACATCTCTCTCTCTACTGCGCGGATATGAGTCTCTTCTCTACTGCACTGAAATGGGTCTCTCTCTCACACACATGTGAAGCCAGAAGCTGCTGAATTTGAAGCTGCAACTGCAGAAGTAAAGATTGACTTGTGTGGCCTAGAATATCTCCTCTTTGGAACTGCACTGTAGGTTCATCTGAACCTCCTCTGAAAGCCACAACTTCTGGTGGTGGAATGAAGTCAATCCGATGAACTGTTTGCAAGATATCGACTGCCCTAGTTTGAAGCGGGAAACTGCTGAAACTAAAGCTACAACTGCAGAAGTAAATATTGACTTGCGTGGCCTAGTAGATCTCCTCTTTGGAACTACACTGTAGGTTCATCTGAACCTCCTCTGAAAGCCGCAAATTCTGGTGGTGGAATGAAGTCAATCCGATGAACGGTTTGCAAGATATCGACTGCCCTAGTTTGAAGCCGGAAACTGCTGAAACTAAAGCTGCAACTGCAGAAGTAAAGATTGAATTGCGTGGCCTAGAAGATCTCCTCTTTGGAATTGCACTGTAGGTTCATCTGAACCTCCTCTGGAAGCTGAAACTTTTGGTGGTGGAATGAAGTCAATCTGACGATCGGTTTGTGAGATATCGTCTGCCCTAGTTTGATAATAAAGTCGGTAATGCTGATGCTATCTAGGGTTTGCTATTGCTGATATGAATCAGATTTAGTGTACTATTTCTCTCTACTGAATTATTGAAGATAAAGAATATTTGATCAAAGGGTTTCCCCACACATTGTGGGGTTTGTCCCTGGCTAGCCGCCCATCTGTGTCTCTTGTCTTGGCTTGTTTTCTGTCGTCGTTTAATGTTCTATTCTGCACTTTACTTTATGTACATGTGATTGCTAATCGGTGGAATATAATAAGAAAAAGAAGTAAACTGTTATAAGCATAGAACATACCATAACTTAACATGGTATCAAAGCTAAGGTGAAGACAAATCCCAAGCAAGAGCAAGAGCAATCACCGAATAGAATATTGGCAAGGTTATCCTAAAAGAACGATGGGGTCCTCAACACTCTTTCTTGCCGAAGACAAGCTCCATGAGAAAGATGAATATCACAGATGGAAGATGTCTATCGATATAACCCTAGAGGATCAAGGAGTGTTGGGTTATGTGAGAGGCAATATTGTTGAGCCTCCATCAAATGCACCTCCTACTGTCTCGAACAAATGGAAGAACGAAGAAATTAAAGTGAAGAAGATCATCTGGAACTCTATCGACAAGCACTTGGTGGCCTACATCTTTAAATTGGAGATCTCCAAGGAAATCTACGGTAGACTGGTGAGTTTATTTAAAGTTAATGATGCAAATCAAGTTTTGTTTCTTAGAAATAAACTGAGGGAAATCAAGAAGGGTAAAGATGAGAGTATGAAAGCATACTTCTTTAAAATAACCGAGATCAAGAATGATCTCCTATCTATTGGGGAGGCTATTACTGATAGGGAAATGGCACCCATGACTCTTGGAGGATTACCATATGAATGGTAGGTGTTCTCTTCTGAACTATAATGTAATTCCCATTTTCGAGGAATTAATGGCTAGATGCATTCAAGAAATGCCTAAAGGTCCTCCTCCTACCTTTTCCTTCTCATGCTAAGAAAAGAAATAATTCCGGGTCTAAATCAAAAAGAAAGGCTGGATCTAAGGGTGGAAGAAAAGGACGATGTTTCATTTGCAATAAAGCAGGTCACTATGCAAGGAAATGCCCTGATAGAAAGCACTCCCATTGTGACGATGATCAAAATCCCTCTCATGGTAATCGAAGGGATGGAAAATTCAATAGCAAAGGTAAGAGGAGAGCTGGGAATCGAGGAAGAGGACAACCATTCAAGAAGGCTAGAAAGTCCAAGATGTATTAAATGCACCTGACTTCAAAAAGAACCTAGTGTCCATCTCAGCAATGGAAGACAAAGGCTACAAGGTAACCTTCAGTGAGTATATGGAAAAATTATGTTAAAAATTCCTTTACTCTTGGGTTTAGTGTTGATTCATTATATCAGGTTGAAGGAAGTCTGCTAGGTGTCATGTCTTGTGACACAACTCTTCAGTCCGAACTTTGGCATCAGAGGTTTTCCCACCTTCATTACAAAGCTCTACCCGATGTAAGACATATGGTAATAGGGATGCCCGAATTCCAAGAAGAAAAAGAAGGTGTATGTTTGGGATGTGCCGAAGGAAAGCTCAAAAGGGGACCATTCCCCTCAAGCCAAAGCAAGACCTTTGATATATTACAGTTGGTTCACTTAAGCATATCTGAGGCTGGCATTAAGAGGGAGACTACTACACCACATACTCCTGAGCAGAATGGTGTGGCGAAAAGGAAGAACCGTAAGATTGTGGAAACTATCTCTATGGGTAGATGATGTAACAATGTCTCATGTGGAGGAACCCATGGATCTTATTTATCCACCTGAGCCTTCTTCTTCTAGGAAGAGGCCTTCATGGCTTAGGGGGCTACTTGATGATGCTGAAGGACATGCTGCACTCCGACGAATCTTTCATGAAAGTAAGAAACCTAACAAGTATCAGGGATACCTAACCATCATGAGCACGATTATACAAAATGAGCCTTCATCATTCTCAGGTGTCGTCAAGCATTAAGTATGGAAGGATGCCATGACCATAGAGTATGACTCTATTATGGAGAATGATGTCTGGGAAGTAGTTCCTAGACCTCAAACAAGACAATTGTTACTTCCAAATGGCTTTACAAGATAAGGCATGCAACAGATAGAATTATGGAAAAGTATAAGGATCATTTTGTTGCTCGTGGTTTCTCCCAGAAGGAAGGTATAGACTATGATGTGATATTTGCACCTTTTGCCAGATATACGACCATCTGCTCGATCATAGCCCTTACCACTTCACAAGGATGGAACCTGCATCAGATGGATGTCAAGACCGCGTTCTTGCACGGTTCGATCAAAGAAGAGGTCTATGTAGAGCAACCCGAAGGATTTGAGATTTATGATCGAAAATCTCATGTATGCAGGTTGAAGAAGGCTCTCTATGGGCTGAAGCAAGCACCTCGAGCATGGTATGAGAAGATCGACAGCTACTTGATGACGTTGGGATTCACTAGGAGTGAAGTCGATCCTAACCTTTACTTTAAGGTTGAATATGACAAACCTCTTATATTGGTGCTATGTGGATGACCTCTTTCTAACAGGTGCAGACCCTCTCATTCACAAATGTAAGAGGGGGTTGGCCTCTGAATTTGAAATGAAGAACCAAGGACTTGAAATGTGGCAGAAGCCAAGGGAAATTTTCCTATCTCAATGAAAATATGTGGTGAAGATTCTGAAAAGATTTGGTATGGTGGATTGCAAGCCTGTGACTATCTCAAGGATCTTAACTTTCAGAAGTTATATGGTAGTGATGTCAGACCAGATTTGGGAAATGCCTCTGAGTTTCAAAAACTCATTCGCGTTAATGTTCTTGGTGAACCTCCGTCCGAACATATGTTTTGCAGTGAGCATTGTGAGCTCATATTTGGTTGAGCCTCACTAGATTGGTGCCAAGAATCTTCTGAGATGTCTTCCAGACACAATCTCTCATGGATTGAGATACACTGCTGGAAATATGAAATTGCATGATTATTCGAATGCTGATTAGACAGGTAGTGTGGAAGATCACTGGAGCACTTCTAGTGATGTTTCTCTTTGGATTCTGCTTCGATATAATGGATGAGCAAGAAGCAGAAGTCGGTTGCCATAAGCACTGCCGAGACCGGATACATATCTATGAGTATGAACTCGTATGAAACTGCCTAGTTGGGGAAGCTCTTCAGTGAGTTGTTTGAACACATACCACTGTGATTCTCTGTAACAACCAAAAGTGGGATTTGATTATTGAGGAATCCCATATTCTTCAATTACTCCAGCAGATAGACATCATCTGGGATATGGCAAGTCGATGAGCAAGGAGGGTCCACCGCATTAAGATGATGTACAGGTCGATACACCTTGTCAAAGCCCCGAGGACAGATCTAATATGTGATTTTCCCAAACAACTTGAAGTCGTCAAGAAACCCTTGTACAAGGGTCGTGCATGTTGCATACATTGAGCTCTGGGAGCTCTGAGGGCTTGCAGTTCTTACTGGAGCAACATATGACCACAGGGTGACTCACCCTCCCCTGGTGGTACACATTGGAACAAGATGATTCGCTCTCTTGTGGGACAAGATGATTTGCTCTCTTGTGGAACAGGATGATCCGCTCTCCTGTGTAGCAGGATGATTAGTTCTCTTATGAGGCCTCGATTGATGTGTTCTCCATGGCGGCCTAGATTGATGTGTTCTCCATGGTGTTTGTAGCAGGATTGATGTGTTCTCCTGTGAAGACAAGATTGATTAGTTCTCCTGTCGAGGCATCCTACCCATGCAGTTTGGGACTCATGGGAAGTACCTCTCATCTGATCAATGAGCAGGGAAATGCAGTTAGGGACCATAGTAGTACCGATGGACGCATCGTTGTATCTACCGTACTCCCTACGCTAGGATGACCTCCATTGATCTAGGATCAATGACACTGGTCTAGGACCAGTGGTAGGAGTTGTACCATACTATGACACTGACTTCGGGTCGGTTGAGACTGGTCTGGGACCAGTGGTACATACTCTGAGACTGACTTCGTGTCAGTGCAATACTGATCTGGAACCAGTGGTAGGAGTTGTACCATACTATGACGTTGACTTCAAGTCGATTGAGACTGGTCTGGGAACAGTGGTACATACTCCGAGACTGACTTCGTGTCAGTGCAGTACTGGTATGGAACCAGTGAGAGTGCTACATACTATGATGCTGACTTCCGGTCTATTGAGACTAGTCTGGGACCAGTGGTACACTCTTTGAGACTGCGATACTGGTCTGGGACCAGTGGTAGGAGTGGTACTTACTATGAAGCTGACTTCGGGTCAGCGAAAACTGGTCTGGGACCAGTGGTACGCACTCTGAGACTGACTTTGAGTTAGTGGAGGATGATACTGGTCTAGGACCATGGAGTTGTATTCACTATGACGCTAACTTTGGGTTGGTTGAAACTGGTATGGGACCAGTGGTACATACTTTGAGACTGAATTTGAGTCAGTATGATACATCCTCAATCATTTCTTCTTCTTCATAATTCGGACAAAAGCAGAGCAGAACAGAATAATGCAAGCGCAGAGTAGAACAGAGCAAAACAGTACTGATTAGTACAGGGCAGAACAAGACAAAGCAGAACAGGCAGAATAGAGCAAAGCAAGGCAAGGGTCAAGCTGTATAGAGCAGTGCATTTAATGGATGAATAGTAACGACCGATAGACAGATTGCAGATGAAGTTCTCCCTAGTTGAAAGAGTGTTAAAATTGGCAACCAAGGCAAAACTTCATGTGGGTCATCTTATTCATGGTTGATAATATTTTTATTAGATTCCTCTCGTCGAGAAGTGTAGGATTGATATAAAGATCATCCGATTCCAATAAGTATTCATGGAGATATGAATTTATTTTGATTATGGAATTATTATCAAACCGACCTACAACTCATGTAGGCTCAGAAGCCCAACAGTCGCATCTATTCACCCACCAACGTTCTGTATAAATATAAAAGGATTTTTCCTCATTTGGACTCACTCATCTCATCACATCTCTCTCTCTCTACTGCGCAGAAATGACTCTCTTCTCTACTGCGCAGAAATGGGTCTCTCTCTCACACATGTGAAGCCGGAAGCTACTGAAACTAAAGCTGCAACTGCAAAAGTAAAGATTGCCTGCGTGGCCTAGAAGATCTCCTCATCTGAACTGTGTTGTAGGTTCATCTGAACCTCTTCTGAAAGCCACAACTTTTGGTGGTGGAATGAAGTCAATCCGACGAACAATTTGCAAGATATCGACTGCCCTAGTTTGAAGACGGAAACTACTAAAACTGAAGTTGTAGCTGCAACTACAGAAGTAAAGATTGACCTGTGTAGCCTAGAAGATCTCCTCATGTGAACTACGCTGTAGTTTCATCTGAAGCTCCTCTAAAGCCGCATCTTTTGGTAGTGGAATGAAGTCAATCCGACAAACGGTTTGCAAGATATCGACTGCCCTAGTTTGAAGCCGAACACTGCTGAAACTGAAGCTGCAACTGCAGAAGTAAAGATTGACCTGCGTGGCCTAAACGATCTCCTCATCTACACCGAGTTGTAGGTTCATCTGAACCTCCTTTGGAAGCCGCAACTTTTGGTGGTGGAATGAAGTCGGATTTGGTGGTGGAATGAAGTCAATCCGACGGTCGGTTTGCGAAGATATCGTCTGCCCTAATTTGATAATGAAGTCGATAACGCTGATGTTGCTGATCTAGGGTTTGCTACTGGTGATATGAATCAAACTTATTGTACCATTTCTCTCTGTTGAATTATTAAAAATAAAAAAAGATTTGATCAAAGGGTTTCCCCACACATTGTGGGGTTTGTCCCTGGCTAGCCCCCACATCTTGTGTCTCTTGTCTTGGCTTGTTTTCTGTCAATCGTTTAATGTTCTATCTGCATTTTACTTTATGTACATGTGGTTGCTAATTTGTGGAATATAATAAGAAAAAAAAAAGTAAATTGTGACAAGCATAGAACATACCATAACTTAACAATGTGCAATATGGCTCTAGTTCCAGTGAACCCCAAAGGTGGGAAATGGAAACAAGTCCAGAAAAAAGAAAGGAAAGGGGGCAATAATTTATTTCTGCATTACTTGATCTTTCCCCATTGAGCCATTTTGGCCGCTCTTTCTAAATGCTTCTAAGCATATGTAATGCAATTTTGCTTACTTTTTCCACACAAGAAACTGGGCAGATTCTTGATGAATGCACACATCAAGTGTGTATGTACAAAATGTATTTTCTTTTCAATTATGAATCAAAGTACGGTTTTATTTCACAAGGAAAAAGATGTGGATTTTGAATACAACTATTAACATTTACTTGAATAAGTACAATATTTTGAAAACAAATTAGGTTCCCAAAATAAAGTCTTAAAACTAAACCAAGCAAAAGGCATATAAAGGGATAGTTTCATGGCATTTTTTTTTCAGCAAGTACCCTTCGTATAAATCCTTCTTGAAATATCTTAACCTGACAAAATACTAAGACAACATGAACAAGACCACACTCTTATCAAACAACAGCATTGCCACTAGCAAACCTGACCCCAAACAAAGCATTGAGCAAATCACAAAAATTTAAATGCAGTAAACAAATTACATATCCCCAAAATCAAGTCGTCGAACTCAAACAGTAAACAAATTACATATGCACAAAATCAAGTCCTGGAACTCAAACTGTAAGTGCTAGAGAACCCAAGTTTCATGGCAATTTTAAGCAAGCAAGTACCATTACTAAAAATCCTTCTTACAAAATTTTAACCTGGTAAAAACCAATGTTACTGCACAAACCTGCCCTTAAACAAAGCGGCAAGCAAATTGGCCAAGTAGCTCTTATTAATCTGTTAATCATATTGCAAACAATGTTACTGTACAAAACTACGCTCTTATCAAACCAAAGCCTTGCCACTGGTAAACCTAAAACCCCAAACGAATAATCTGTTAATCAATTTAAGCATTAAGCAAATTCACAATTATCTCTTATGATCTTAAGAAACAATGAATGATTCTCTACAAAAGTAGTTCAAATCAAGCTAATAAGGACCAAAAGTAATAACAATAATAATAATTTTTAAAAAAAATCAAAATACATGATTGTGTATACATGATTGTGTATACTCATTAAAACTTTAGAACATTGGGTGAACATGTTTTATCAATGTATCATCCTCTTAACAAAGAGTTAACTTTTTCATCGAACCTTCCCCGACAGTGTCACCGTGCACAGTGTCACCGTGCTTGTCTAGGTTAAGCATTGACACCTTAACAATTTGACTCTGGCCCAGCTTATCCAATAAACGATCTCTTAAAAAATAATTCAAATAAAACATATGGTGACGAGGAAAAAAGTAAAGAAACAAATCATGATTGAATTCAATAAAATCTTTAGATCACTGGGTGAACATCTCTACCTTTGGGCTCCCTCCTGTCAATGAATTATCTTCTTAACCAGGAGTTTAGCATCTTCATCCAGCCTGCCCTGAACGGTGCCACCGTTTTGTAAGACTTAGGTTAACCATTGACACCTTAACAGAACCTCGGGGCCAGCATATTCCATTCCCCTCTTGCGTATCCCATGCATCATAGAATGCATTCATACACTTGTTGGACTCGAGAAAGAAACATATTCCTGCACCTCACCATGCTACATGCAGACTTCATCAGATAAACAGATCACATTTAAACAATGTTATATGTGCAATTGTCTTTATCGTGCCAGCTCCAACACACATTTCCCTGTATAGCCAACACCTGTAGTAAGCAAATTAAACCTTCCTTCGCGAAATTGGATGTATTACCAGTCATGTATAGACCATTCATACTATAGGCCTGGTTCATTTGAAAACCATTAAACTTTAAAGTTTATTGCGATGATCACATTCATTATATTTGAGGATAATTATATTTAATGTTCATTTTTTTTTTAGATGTATGAAAATATGCTCCCACCTGCTAAGCTACTCCCAAGTTAGTAATAATTATGCTACAATAATTTCCACAAATGCATTTCAAGAGAGTCAAAACTCGGTTATCTTGCCAAGAATGTTCCTGTACTTTCCAGTTTGTTACAAACTAAAGACTTGGACGCACATACCGCAGCAGCTTATGCGCTACATTATGCTTGAAAATACTAGAAATGGTACAACAGAAGCTAGAGCAATAAGGAGCTACGTCCTACCAAATCTCATTACCTTACTAATTTAACAATAATTTCAAATGACTTTTCTGAACATTAATTTTACGTGAATTTCATTATGCGGCTACCATTCCGTTAGTCCAAATGCACAAACTGCAATACCGAAGTTCAAGGTATTAAAAGACCTCGCAAGTTTAAAATTTTATTGCAAACATCATGTCTTTCCTCCAAGACCTGAAACATCAAAGTTGTTTTATTTCAGGAAGCTTATGAGAAGACACACACTGGTTTTGGACTCTATAACGCATAATTTACTATGTTGGCTAAGAATTTTATACAAAAACTCCCGTTTATACTTGAACTGAAATCAATTATGGAGCTCCCTTTTACAGGAGTTACAGTATGCATCATGTCTGATAAAAAAATCTGTGGTTAATGTGAGGTTTGTGGTTTAGCTTAGTGTTAAAACTTTTATTCAGCAAAATAGATGTCAATGCACTTCATCTTCAACTCTTCTGGTTTTGGCAGAACAAAAATCTTCTTTCAACACATTCCTTGATGATGTGTTGCTTATCTTTTCATTCAAACCTCTTTAACGGTGCCTTGAAACTGTTTACATACTATAAATGCAAAATACAAATCATAATGAAAAGGGCAAAGTCATGAAGAATATGCAATACAAAGATCTTCCAAAATACTTTAGAATTGGCAAATTGGATGTATTACCAGTCATGTATAGGCCATTCATGCTATAGGCCTGGTTCATTTGAAAACCATTAATCTTTAAAGTTTATTTCGAGGATCACATTCATTATATTTGATGATAATTATATTTAATGTTCATTTGCTTGTTAGATGTATGAAAATATGCTCCCAGCTGCTAAGCTAATCCCAAGTTAGTAATAGTTATGCTACAATACTTTCCACAAATGCATTTCAAGAGAGTCAAAACTCGGTTATCTTGCCAAGAATTTTCCTGTACTTTCCAGTTTGTTACAAACTAAAGACTGCAGCAGCTTATGCACTACATTATGCTTGAAAATAGTATATATCAAACAAGTAGTCTCCTGCACAATCATACTAGAAATGGCACAACAGAATCCAGAGTAACAAGGAGCTACGTCCTACCAAATCTCATCACCTTACTAATTTAACAATAATCTCAAATGACTTTTCTGAACATTAATTTTACATGAATTTCATTATGCGGCTACCTTTCCGTTGGTCCAAATGCACAAACTGCAATACCGGAGTTCAAGGTATTAAAAGACCTCACAAGTTTAAAATTTTATTGCAAACATCATGGCTTTCCTCCAAGACCTGAAACATCAAAGTTGTTTTATTTCAGGAAGCTTACGAGAAGACACACCACTCTGGTTTTGGACTCTAAAACGTATAATTTACTATGTTGGCTAAGAATTTTATACAAAAACCCCCCTGTTTATACTTGAATGGAAATCAATTATGGAGCTCCCTTTTACAGCAGTTACAGTATGCATCATGTCTGATAAAAAAAATCTGTGGTTAATGTGAGGTTTGTGGTTTAGCTTAGTGTTAAAACTTTTATTCAGCAAAATAGATGTCAATGCACTTCATCTTCAACTCTTCTGCTTTGGCAGAAAAAAATTCTTCTTTCAACGCATTCCTTGATGATGTGTTGCTTATCTTTTCATTCAAGCCTCTTTCACGATGCCTTAAAACTGTTTACAGACTATAAATGCAAAATACAAATCATAAAGAAAAGGGAAAAAGCCATGAAAAATGTGCAATACAAAGATCTTCCAAAATACTTTAGAATTGGCCCTAAAAGAATACCCATTCAAATTTACAAATACTTGATGGTTTAAACTCCGGCTTGAAGTCACTTCAACTTTTGCTTAGATTCTTGGATTCCTTCAATAAAGAAATGAAGAAAATTGTCCAAAACAGAGAACTTTTAACAATAATCTAGCGATGTCCCTAGAAGAATATCCACTCAAATTTACAAATAGTTGATGCATTAAGAAGCTCTGTGCCTGATTGCACTCTCAGGCATTGAATGAATCCAACAAATTAATTGTACATAAATGTGATGCATCCCCTGATTCTGGAAAGACTTTCAAAATCTGTCACTTGCTGACAATTAGCTCGTGATTGAAGACAAACTATAATATTAAGATGATAGTAATCCATGCTGGATACTTTCTGCAAATGTCATACAAATAGATCTGAATATAAGAACAATGGAATTTTTGCCCATGCACTTCAAAATTGTATCAATAGAAGCACAAGTAGACAGATATTTTAGATGGCATACACTTCAACCGTATGGCCTGTATCTCATTGCTCGTCGGAACCTTGGAGCCTTTCTGGTAATGAAAAAAAAAAACAATATTTTATAAAGCACTTCAAAATTTCAAATACAATAATTTTAATTCAGAGCTTAAGAGATAGAACGATACTCACCCATAACCATAGGGAGAGTAAGGATAAGGAGGCCTCCATGGTCGGTATCCCATGTAAGGGGCACTGAATCGCCGGCCTCGAAATTGCTTCATTCCTGGGACATTTGTCCTTTTAGCAGTTACCTTGTATCACACAGAAGGAATGCACTACTAAGTAGCAACATTAAAATTTTGCATTCTCAACAAGAAACAAGAAAATTAAACAAAATGAAAAAGCAAGGCATGTTCAAAACAGATGAAAACGTAACTTGGGAAAAATGGTACACTTTATCTCTCTATAATACCTCGTTACTATGCCCAATATTCAATGTATAATTTAAAACTTAGTATTACTTTTCCTCCCTTAATCCCGCATATATCTTTTCCAAAAATAACATTACAATTACTGAAACCCTGTTTTCATCCAAGGATCTTTGTAAATGCAATTATCACAATAGCAGAGCTTAAACATTAGTTTTAACGAAACCCACGTCTACCAATAATGCCAGTATGGCATTTTTGAAACAGGGAACAGGCACATCAAGAGTACACTTGAAATTTTATGTGCGGAATTAAAAATGAAAAACATCACTAAAATTTAGGTACATCAGCAACAAATTCATATTCATTTTCAAATGGCATTAGACTTCAATGTCAAATACTTGCCATTCATCCTCTGACATTCATGATTATCATTCAACATTTGAATGATGATTAGAAAAATTGCAAATATTATCATTCTCAATAATAGCTCTCGAGTTCAAAAATTCCCAAAAGGCATTTCCAAAAACGAAACAGAAAACAGCATAGCTCATTCCTCAAGGCGAGTCTTCTGATTCTGCTGCATCTTTGTCATCATTTCTAACGACTCAGCCAAGAAGCTATCCATGTAATCATTGCTCTCAACCATAGGCTCTTTTTTTCCACAATAAATGAATGTATCTTGCCAAGGCCATCTGATTGTGGCTCCTCATCCAAACATATAGTATCATTTGCGTATTGGTCCCATCTCTAGAGAGAACCCTCTGTGTACCCGTGGTCTTTCTGAACAATGAATCTATGTGTGCTATGCATGTAAGCTCAATGCTTTCTTAGATCCTCACCAGTTCACTTCAATGAATATATGAAAGAAAGAGAGAACCTTCTTTGTACCTCGTGGTCTTTCTGAGCAAAGAGTCGATGTGTGCTATTCATGTAAGCTCAATCCTTTCTTAGTTCCTCTCACAAATTGAGGAACTAGCTGTGAGGATAACAGTATGGCAAATCACTGCCCCTCAAGTGCTATCACCTCTCTATATTGGAAATGAGGCCTCTTCCCATCCTGAAGTGTCATGTTCAATCTATTCCCCCCCGCCAATATGTAAATTTTTTCCACCATTGCCATATGCTAGGATCCCTCCTCTCTATATGATGGATTGAATTCTCTCGCAGGGAGTCAGTGTTCTCATAAATCTCACTTAAACATTCATGGAGCAGACAGCATTCATAACACACTTTCAGATTTCTTGGAGAAGCCTATCTGTTGGTTGATTTAGCTCGGAAAGGTGTTCTAGCCTTAGCTGGTGTCAGTGAGGCTAGGAACACACGCAGAAAATTTCATCAAACCCAAGTTATTCTTTTGAATGGAAATGTCTTAAATTAATTAATTAATCAGTTTTAATTATTTTCCAAGGTTTTAACTTTGGGAAATAGATTAATTAATAATAATTGAGACATGGTCAGTTTTCCTCTAGAGACTTAGAAAAGTTTCTAAGTGATCTTACCCATCAATTAGATCATTTCAGATCTAGGTCGTAGCTGTTGATTTTTCAAGGAGAGATTATAAAGGGAATCGATGGGCAGCCTTGTAGATCAATGATCATTGTGAATGTCGATTGACACCAACAAGGGTTTCAGCAGCAATTGAAGCAATGTATATTTTCCGGGGTTTTCTTTCATCAGTATTCTTCCAGTTTCTGAGTTCCGGAGGAATTCTTCCACTGTCATGCCGCAGACAGAGAGGCCAAGTTATTGAGGTCGTCTAGATTCCAAGAGGGTTGTATTTTCTCATACAGAGGCTGAGATTCCTTGGGGAGGTTGAGATTGCCAAGAGGGGACTGTATGAGATTGTCAAGAGGATCGTATGAGTTGCCAAAAGGGTCGAGAGGCTGATTTCGTCCAGGCCATGAGCATCAGAGGTTTCAAGAGTCGCACGTGTGAGGTTGTATAAGCTGTATTTGCCAATGTGAGGTCACATCAGGTTGCAGAAGGACGTCACAAGCCTTCCACGGGTTAGATTGACTTGTGGAGGTCAAGAAATATTTTTCCAGAGCTTTGCTAGGCTTTGGCAAAGCAGTGTTGTAATATTTATCAACTGCAGAATCTGTTGAAGACTAATAAAACCCTCAAATCTGAAGAATTGGTTATCCTTTCGGGGTTTTTCCAGCGACATTTTGTTCAAAAACATTTGTATCCATTTTGTGATTGGTTTTCTATCAGAGTTTCCACATTTTACTTTGGTGGATATTGCAATCATGTTTTATTCAGTACTTGAAATAGAATAATTTTGCTCAAAATTAAATACATTCGATAATTACCAGTTGATTGCAATAAGCGATGTTTTTATCGATTTTTCACATTCAAGATACGGCCAAGATATGGGATGCCATCAACAAACTTTTTTGAGATAAAAATATGAATCGGAAAATGATCGTAAAAGAGAAGCTCAAAAGCACAAGAGAAAATAGAGAGAACGTTGGCAGTTATCTCACCCACATCAAGACACTCTGAGATGAGCTAGCAGCCATTGGAGAGAAGGTTGATGACAAACAGATTGTGAGAACAGCCCTGAAAGGGTTTCAGAAGCATTGGGATGCTTTTGTGCAAGTGGTTAGCAGAAGATCTGATTTTCCTACTTGGGAACACGTGCGGAGTGACTTCACATAGGAGAAGCTTCAACTAAGCCTTGTGAAAGGCAATAGTGGTACTAGCAGCAGTTCCGAGCAGAAGGGACATGACAGCGAGAATGTTGCTCTCATGAGAAAAGGTAGACCGAAGAAGGGATCCAATAAAGGGTCCAACTCCAAGGAGGAAAAGGACACGTCGAAAATCAAGTGCTGTGGCTATCACGAGTTTGGCCATTACCACTGCAATTGTCAGCACAAGAAGAAAGGTGACAAAAGCAAGAAGCATACAATGGCAGTGACAAATGAGCTTTCTAGTTGGATGGAGGATGAGTTTGCACTCATTGCTTGCAACACCAATCCAAGAGAGCTGTGGCAAAGTGGAATGGGCCATAAGATGACAAGTGTTCCAGATGCGAACACAGAGCACAATAGTCTACACCGTAGAACACCTTCCTCACTAAGAGGGAGAATTGTTTGATGTAGCTCGGACAGGTGTTCTAGCCTTAGGTGGTGTTAGTGAGGCTAGGAACATGAGCAAATAATATCTCCAAGAACAAGTTATTTTTTTCAATGGAAATGTCTTAATTAAATTAATTAATCAATTTTAATTACTTTCTTAAGTTTTAACTTATGGAAATAGATTAATCAATTAGTAATAACTGAGACATGGTTGATTTTCCTCTAGAGACTTCCAGAAAATTTTCTAAGCAATCTTAGCCATCAATTAGATCATTTCAGATCTAGATCTTGGCCCTTGATTTCTCAAAGGCCAAGATTATAAAGGGAATCAATGGGCAGCCTTGGAGATCAATGATCATTGTGAATGTGGATAGACACCAGCGAGGGTTTTAGCAATAGTTGAAGCAGTGAATATTTTTTGGGCTTTTCTATCATCAATATTCTTCCAGTTTCCGAGATCCAGCGGAGGAATTCTTCCATAGTTATTTTGCAAAAAGAGAGGCCAAGTTATTGAAGCCGTGAGGATCCAATTTGGTTGTGTTTTCGTTGAGAGAGGTTGAGATTGCCAAGAGCTAAGTCACCGGGTTCAGTGAATTTAATCCTTCGAATTCGAAATTCGCTGAACCTCAAAACAATTCGAACAAATTCATTTATGTTCGCCAAATTTTACGTTGGACACGAACTTTATGCCGGAAATTTATGCCGAACACGAACATGAACAAATTCGATGATGTTCGCCAAAAAATCGTTGAAGTTCATTTCAAGTTTTTGTGGTTTGACATTTTTCCATCTTTTATAATTTAAAAAAAAATGGTAAGTTTGGTAACCCTAATGAATTTGAGGCTAAAACTTGGCATTGCACGAAAACCTACCTCACTCACAGTCACACTCGCTCACTCCACCACCAACCGATGAGATAATCAGGCCTTTGGGAGTTGGATCATCGAGCCACCAGGAAGTTGGATAACTAGGCCACTGGGCCACTAGGGAATTTAGAATCATTGAAAAAACGAGAAAGGTTTCTGATCTGATTGATAGACTTTTCTAAAGGGAACAATAATCAATCTTCTCTAAGTAATGTTCTTGTCAACCAACCCATCTAGAGGGTTGAATCATTGGGATGAATAATGAACTTTTGTCTAGTTCGGTTAACAGAATTCACCAACTAAAACAACAATTATTTTTTGTCAATTTATAGTTCTATTAATAGGAATATAATTCCATTGTGATGTATCGTCAGCAGAATAATTTTTAATTGTCTAAATAGATTTAGTGAAAGTTAATGGTTAATTTTTGCTTTTTATGGGGTAATCTACATGATTTATTTGTAAATAATTGTGGTTAAATGTGTTTTTAAGCCTGCTTAAACTTAAATTTTATATATATATATATATATATATATATATATATATATATATATGTCGAATTTTATGCCAAATTTTATCGACAAAATTTGAAGTGTCGAGCTTTATTCGAATTTATAGGTCGCCGAACTCGAACACGAACACGGTGACTTAGGCCAAGAGGAGGTCATACAAAATTGTTAAGAGGGCCATACGAATTGCAAGAAGGGCCGAGAGGCTGATTTTGTCCAAGTAGTGAGCATCAGAGAATCCAAGAACCGCACATGTGAGGTCGTATAGGCCGTATTTGCTAGTGCGAGGCCGCATCAGGTCGCAAGAGGAGGTTGTGATCCTTCCAAGGGTTAGATTGACTTATGGAGGTGAAGATATATTTCGTCAAAACTTTGCTTGGGTTTGGCAAAACAGTGTTGTAATATCTATCTATTACAGAATATGCTAAAGATTAATATAACTCTAAGATCTAAAGAACTGGTTTTCTCTTCGAGGTATTTCCAAGGACGTTTTGACCAAAAATATGTGTCAATTTTGTGAATGGTTTTCTATCAGAGTTTCCACAATTTATTTTGGTGAACATTGCAATCGTGGTTTTATTCAGTATTTGCAGTAAAATAATTTTGTTCAAAATTAAATACAATGGATAATTACCGATTGATTGCAATAAGCGATCGATTTTTCACACTTTCCCTGTCACAAGTTCATGCCATTTTGGACTAAATGCATAGGATGACATATGAAATGGGGTGGGTATTCAATTTATTCCACCGCCATTACATAAATGTTTTCAATTGTGACCATAAGTTTGTGTCTTTCCCGACTATAATGGATTGAATCCTATCAACTGCATGTTTTCATAAATCTCACGAAAACACGGGTTACTTGAATTTGCATAATCGAACATATCACATTTCAAGTCTACAAATTCCATAACAAATTTTAAATCCACCCAAAAATTATTATCCAAAATCAAACGCTTAACCCCTCCATGACTACATTCAAGTAGATTGCCTCCACTAATTGCACATATCACTTTATCACTAACAAAAGTCATGCTAAAAGCCCCCTTACCTCTAGATATTGTATAAGCATAATGTAGCGAGTTGCAAATTCCATATCAATTGGTTTAAGCAACCCCATTTTTCCATGCCCACAAAAAATGGCTAGTGAATGGTGGTTGTTGCATATGAAGTGTTGAAGTTTGTAACTAGGGCGAGTACTTTTGCATAGGCCTAATTTTCTAGGCATGCAAAAGTTGCCCTAAGTGTCGTTAAATACTTACTCTAATGTGAACAAGTTTTTGTAACTTAACCAAGTTAGACTTGGGAAAAACACAATTATTATGTTGGCTTATTAAGCTAAAGTAAACATAGGAAAAGTAAAGTAAATTACTTTAGTGAATATGTTTTAATCTTGGCCCTTGATCTCAAGTGCAACGAGATCTAATATTGTTTGTCACTCACTTTGGAGATTAGGGTTAGATATTTTTCGCAATGTAAAGTTATAAAAGCAAGTCGAGAGAGGAGTAGACCATACAACAACACAAGATTGAGAGAGACATCTAAATGAGTGCATTGGGTCCAAGGTGTTCACTTTTAATGATCTTCTTATCTAATAATTAGTTCTTGTGATTTCCTTCATTAATCTTTCTTTCATTTGTATTCATCGTAAAGCAATTACATAGAAGATCTCAACAATAGAAACATAAATGATAGTAGAGACAACCAAACACAAGAGAGAAGCATTTACCTTGGGAAAATGCACATGAGGGAAAAACCCCAACAACCTTTTCCTTAGTGAAATCAAGTTCAACCGAGATACATCAGTTAAATACAAGGTCAAACAGACCAACAATATAGCTAGGTCACACCTGGTCATGTTTCCCTCTAGTCAAGTCAACAATCCAGTTCGGTTAATAGAATTCACTAACTAAAACAACAATTATTTTTTGTCAATTTATAGTTCTGTTAATCGGGATATAATTCCATTGTGATGTATCGTCAGCAGAATAATTTTTAATTGTCTATATGGATTTAGTGAAAGTTAATGGTTATTTTTTGCTTTTTATGGGGTAATCTACATGATTTATTTGTAAAGAATTGTGGCTAAATGTGTTTTCAAGCCTGCTTAAACTTAAATTTTATATATCTATATATATATATATATATCCAAATTTTATATGTCGAATTTTATGCCAAATTTTACCGGCAAAATTTTAGGTGCCGAACTTTATTCGAATTTCAAGGTCGCCGAACTCAAACACGAACGCGGTGACTTAGGCCAAGAGGAGGTCGTATGAAATTGTTAAGAGGGCCATACGAATTGCCAAAAGGGTCAAGAGGTTGATTTTGTCCAGGTCGTGAGCATCAGAGGATCCAAGAGCCGCAAATGTGAGGTCGTACAAGCCGTATTTGCCAGTGTGAGGCCGCATCAGGTTGCAAAAGGAGGTCGTGACCCTGCCAAGGGTTAGATTGACTTATGGAGGTGAAGATATATTTTGTCAAAACTTTGCTTGGGTTTGGCAAAACAGTGTTGTAATATATATCAATTACAGAATGTGCTAAATATTAATATAACTCTAAGATCTAAAGAACTAGTTTTCTCTTCGAGGTTTTTCCAAGGACGTTTTGTCCAAAAATATGTGTCAATTTTGTGAATGGTTTTCTATCAGAGTTTCCGCAATTTATTTTGGTGAATATTGCAATCGTGTTTTTATCCAGTATTTGCAGTAAAATAATTTTGTTCAAAATTAAATACAATGGATAATTACCAATTGATTGCAATAAATGATCGATTTTTCACACTTTCCCTATCACGGGTTCATGCCATTTTGGACCAAATGCATAGGATGACATATGAAGTGGGGTATTCAATTTATTCCACCGCCATTACATAAATGTTTTCAATTGTGACCATAAGTTTGTGTCTTCCCCAACTATGATGGATTGAATCCTGCATGTTTTCATAAATCTCACTAAAACACGGGTATTTGAATTTGCATAATCGATCATATCACATTTCAAGTCTACAAATTGCATAACAAATTTTAAATCCACCCAAAAATTATTATCCAAAATCAAACGCTTCACCCCTCCATGACTACATTCAAGTAGATTGCCTCCACTAATTGCACATATCACTTTATCACTAACAAATGTCATACTAAAGCCCCCTTACTTCTAGATATTTTATAAGCATATTGTAGCGAGTTGCAAATTCCATATCAATTGGTTTAAGCAACCCCATTTTTCCATGCCCACAAAAAATGGCTAGTGAATGATGGTTGTTGCATATGAATTGTTGAAGTTTGTAACTAGGGCGAGTACTTTTGCACAGGTCTAAGTTTCCAGGCATGCAAAAGTTGCCCTAAGTCTCATTAGATACTTACTCTAGTGTGAACAAGCTTTGTAAATTAACCAAATTAGACTTGGGAAAAACACAATTATTATGTTGGCTTATTAAGCTAAAGTAAACTTAGGAAAAGTAAAGTAAATTACTTTAGTGAATATGTTTTAATCTCGGCCCTTGATCTCAAGTGCAGCGAGATCTAATATTGTTTGTCACTCACTTTGGAGATTAGGGTTAGATATTTTTCGCAATGTAAAGTTATAAAAGCAAGTCGAGAGAGGAGTAGACCATACAACAACACAAGATTGAGAGAGACATCTAAATGAGTGCGTTGGGTCCAAGGTGTTCACTTTTAATGATCTTCTTATCTAATAATTAGTTCTTGTGATTTCCTTCATTAATCTTTCTTTCATTTGCATTCATCGTAAAGCAATTACATAGAAGATCTCAACAGTAGAAACATAAATGATAGTAGAGACAACCAAACACGAGAGAAGCATTTACCCTAGGAAAATGCACAAGAGGGAAAAACCCCAACAACCTTTTCCTTAGTGAAATCAAGTTCAACATAGATACATCAATTAAATACAAGGTCAAACAAACCAACAATATAGCTAGGTCATACATGGTCATGCTTCCCTCTAGTCAAGTCAACAACCCAGTTCGGTTAATAGAATTCACTAACTAAAACAACAATTATTTTTTGTCAATGTATAGTTAATCGGGATATAATTCCATTGTGATGTATCGTCAGCAGAATAATTTTTAATTGTCTATATGGATTTAGTGAAAGTTAATGGTTATTTTTTGCTTTTTATGGGGTAATCTACATGATTTATTTGTAAAGAATTGTGGCTAAATGTGTTTTCAAGCCTGCTTAAACTTAATATTATATATATAATATATAATATATATATTATATATAATATATATATATCCAAATTTATATTTCGAATTTTAAATGCCAATTTTAATCGGCAAAATTTTAGGTGCCGAACTTTATTCGAATTTCAAGGTCAAACAGACCAACAATATAGCTAGGTCATACCTGGTCATGCTTCCCTCTAGGCAAGTCAAGCCTGCTTAAACTTAAATTATAAATATATATATATATATATATATATATATATATATATATATATATATATATATATATATATCGAATTTTATGCCAAATTTTATCAGCAAAATTTTAGGTGCCGAACTTTATTCGAATTTCAAGGTCGCCGAACTCGAACACGAACGTGATGACTTAGGCCAAGAGGAGGTCGTACGAAATTGTTAAGAGGGCCATACGAATTGCCAAAAGGGCCGAGAGGCTGATTTTGTCCAGGTCGTGAACATCAGAGGATCCAAGAGCCGCACATGTGAGGTCGTATAGGCTGTATTTGCTAGTGCGAGGCCGCATCAGGTTGCAAAAGGAGGTTGTGATCCTTCAAAGGGTTAGATTGACTTATGGAGGTGAAGATATATTTCATCAAAACTTTGCTTGGGTTTGGCAAAACAATGTTGTAATATCTATCAATTACAGAATGTGCTAAAGATTAATATAACTCTAAGATCTAAAAAACTGGTTTTCTCTTCGAGATTTATCCAAGGACGCTTTGACCAAAAATATGTGTCAATTTTGTGAATGGTTTCTATCAGAGTTTCCGCAATTTATTTTGGTGAATATTGCAATCGTGTTTTTATTCAGTATTTGCAATAAAATAATTTTGTTCAAAATTAAATACAATGGATAATTACCAATTGATTGCAATAAGCGATCGATTTTTCACACTTTCCCTGTCACGGGTTCATGCCATTTTGGACCAAATGCATAGGATGACATATGAAATGGGGTATTCAATTTATTCCACCGCCATTACATAAATGTTTTCAATTGTGACCATAAGTTTGTGTCTTTCCCGACTATAATGGATTGAATCATATCAACTGCATGTTTTCATAAATCTTACGAAAACACGGGTTATTTGAATTTGCATAATCGATCATATCACCTTTCAAGTCTAAAAATTCCATAACAAATTTTAAATCCACCCAAAAATTATTATCCAAAATCAAACACTTCACCCCTCCATGACTACATTCAAGTAGATTGCCTCCACTAATTGCACATATCACTTTATCACTAACAAAAGTCATGCTAAAGCCCCCTTCTCTAGATATTGTATAAGCATAATGTAGTGAGTTGCAAATTCCATATCAATTGATTTAAGCAACCCCATTTTTCCATGCCCACAAAAAATGGCTAGTGAATGGTGGTTGTTGCATATGGAGTGTTGAAGTTTGTAACTAGGGCGAGTACTTTTGCATAGGCCTAAGTTTCTAGGCAAGCAAAAGTTGCCCTAAGTCTCGTTAGATACTTACTCTAGTGTGAACAAGTTTTTGTAACTTAACCAAGTCAGACTTGGGAAAAACACAATTATTAGGTTGGCTTATTAAGCTAAAGTAAACTTAGGAAAAGTAAAGTAAATTACTTTAGTGAATATGTTTTAATCTCGGCCCTTGATCTCAAGAACAGCGAGATCTAATATTGTTTGTCACTCACTTTGGAGATTAGGGTTAGATATTTTTCGCAATGTAAAGTTATAAAAGCAAGTCGAGAGAGGAGTAGACCATACAACAACACAAGATTGAGAGAGACATCTAAATGAGTGCGTTGGGTCCAAGCTGTTCATTTTTAATGATCTTCTTATCTAATAATTACTTCTTATGATTTCCTTCATTAATCTTTCTTTCATTTGCATTCATCATAAAGCAATTACATAGAAGATCTCAACAGTAGAAACATAAATGATAGTAGAGACAACCAAACACAAGAGAGAAGCATTTACCCTGGGAAAATGCACATGAGGGAAAAACCCCAACAACCCTTTCCTTAGTGAAATCAAGTTCAACAAAGATACATCAGTTAAATACAAGGTCAAACAGACCAACAATATAGCTAGGTCACACCTGGTCATGCTTCCCTCTAGTCAAGTCAACAATCTGCTGCAAAAACGTGTCCTTATTCTACCTAAATTAGAATTTCGACCTGCCCAAAAATTCGGACTTTTGTCCAAAATATACCCACATGTGCAAGTTGCAGAGAGAGATTTTTCACATGTGAAGTCAACTCAAGAGAGAGAGAGAGAGATGTAGATGAAATTCATCATTCTTCTTGTTCTCTTCGTCTTTCTTGTCCTTCGCATGGATGCCCATAAATGATCTTCTTGTGTGGTCAAATGATGCTTGGAGGAGGAGGTTGAGTGGCTTATTTATTGTCTTCCGGCTCGCCGAATGGGTGTCCTTTTCGCTGGGCCAACTTGACTTCTTTTGGAGCCAGAAATTCAATTTTTTCTCTTTTCAAAACCAACATGAAGAACATGTCATATATTTTTCTTCTTTTGACAATAGCATGAAGAACATGCTTTATACTTATTACAAACACATCAAGGGTAAGATATTCATTATGAAGATCGGTTGACCATAGCTACAAAATTCAACACAAGGAAGGGGCAACAAAGAGATCCAGATCAACGAAGGATCAGCGAGATTGAATTCAATGTTGTATGTAATTCCTCAGTCGAGCCATTTTCCCAATAAGGGACCCCAAGTAAGTTCGAGAGAATTTTTAATGAAGAACTCTAATTGGGCAAAATTTGTTGTCATTTTTGTGATTGAGATTGGTAAATTTGCTTTCCGCTGAATTTATTTTGTTAATACCCTAGTTGTGTTTTTTATTCAGTAAACATAATTCTGCTCGAATCAATTTGTTGGATTGTTAGGGTAAGAAAATTAACAATGTCTAAATGTTGCTGCCATTTTCAATTAACACTCAAATCCACTCAAATTTGCCAATGTCTTTCAATATGTTATTCAAAAAATACATGCATTTAGTGTCCAAACAATATGCATGAGGTAGATCAAGAGTACAAAAATCAAAATTTACATGCTATAGAATTTATGAAATATTGAATCTACAAATTTAACATCCACCCAAAAATTATCATACAAAATCAAGCACTTCACCTCTATCACTACATCCAAGCTATTTTGCTTCAACTAAGCCCACATATCACCGATGACTTTGGAAGTAAAAGCCCCATTCACCTCCAAAAGTTGCCTAAGAAAAATGTACTAGGATGAAAATCTAGTATCAACAGTTTTAAGGAGGCCATTTAAAGCATGCCTATGCTAAATGGTTTGTGAATGGTGGTTGTTGCATATAAACCTCTAGATTTTTTTGCCATTTTCAATTAGCATGCAAATCCACTCAAGTTTTCCAATGTCTCTCAATACATTATTCAAAGAATACTCTGCACATTATGTCCAAAAGAAATGCTTGGGGTACATCAATAGTAAGGAATGAAGATTTATAAATTATAGGTTTATTAAAAAAATAATTTAAATTAATGAAAAGTAGCAATAATTTAGAATGTAGACACTACATTGTACTCTTTTGGCATCCTCAACCATTCTCCTTTGCAGACTAGGCTACAATAGTGACAACTTCGACAACATTCAATGGCTCCACCTCCTTATTGGCCTAACATAATTGATTCTTCGTGAACAAAGTATTCTTCTCTAGACCAAAGCAATCCATATCCTTTGAAAATTATGGAAAAGACAATGATGTTTATCAATAAACAATTCCACCAATCTATTCAACCATCAATTTCATTTGCACCATCACCTTCTCAAGGAGTGATTTCTTCTTGTCAGCCAATAAACACTAAAGTTCCCCATCACCAAGTGCATCATACCTTGTTGGTCTGACAAAGATAGCATAAGCTTTTAGTTCAAAATAAGTTGATTAGGAAACATTGAAGACCATACCACAGGCAAGAACAAAACTTGCCATTGCAAGACCAACATTGCTTTTGCCCTTAACATCAAACATATCATAAAAACCACCTATTTTAGCTTCTTTAAGTGATGTAGTTGGAATAATTTTCATGATACATGCACATAACCACAAGCGTCATCTTCGTATGGCATTTATCACTCCTTAAATTCATTTTTGACATTAGGGTGTGCTAGTAAGATTACCTTCTTCAATGTCAAACCATCAACAATTTCTAGCTCACATTGTGTTGCATGTAATTTACCACTACCTTTAGCAATGACCTTACAAAACTCAACACCATTTTCAAGAAGATGCATAAAATAGGCTCTAACCCTAGTATAGGTACCTTTCCAATGTGCAGAACAAAGCTTGTGTGGGATTAATGTTGTCCCCACTACAACTTTGAGCCTTTTTTACATAGTGGATACAAAGGATTCAATGAAGACATGCAAAAGAAATTTTGACGATTTCAACAAGAGGATCAAGAGAAAGATAAAGATGAAATTCAACACTAGAAATCATTTACAAAGCAATGGCTAACTTCTCGCATTGTAAAAACATTTTTAATCATACCAAAGTTGTGCCAAATGTACCCAAATTTGAGTAAAAGGAACTGAAATAAAGGTCTATTTCTCATCTATGGATAGGTGGTATCCAATTGTACTAGAGTGGAGTGTGTGAATTGGGCACACACCAAGGCACATACCTAGCCTCGAACCAAGCACAAGGTACGAATATCAATACCTCATTGATATACCCATATACCCAAATAACTTAGTAGCCAACTAGTCACCCCAACAACTTGGTAGCCAACAAAATGACACTATTTTTCCAAGGAAATATTAATATAGTAAAATCCATTGAGGGACCACATCAACATGCATTTCCTACTCGTTGGCACCTAAGTAGGCCAAAACGGCTCTAGTGAACATTATATATATATATATCTATATATATTATATATATATATATAATATATGATATATATATTATATATATATATATATATAATAGTAATTCATAATACTTACCTATGTAATGTAAGCATTGTAGTACAATTAAAACACGTCAAATTTCACCCTTTGAAAATATTTATTGCCGCTACTTTTATTGAACAAAAAGGATGGGTTGAAGTTACTCTTCTCACATGTAAAGACATCCACAATTGTCATCATACGCTGATGTAATTCATTTTTTCAATCATAATTACACTTGGACATGCCACTAAAAACAGTACAATCATTTCGTTAAGTTACAAATTTTGTGGGTCGTTGGAGAGGACCCCAAATTTTAAGGGACAACCCCCCAAAAGAATGAAGAAAAATTTGATGTTTTATGATGTATAGAAATAATGTAATATATTAATATTTTCTTTATAATATTGATATTTTATATATATAATATGTATTATATATACACTAAACATTCAAAATCAATTTCTTCCTATTCTATTTTATTAGCATTAGACCAAAGAAGAGTTGAACATCTCTTCCATGAGGGGATGTAACAACATCGAAATGGCCAGGCCCTAATCAACTCTAATTGCCCACCTTATTTAACAAAAATGACCTTGATCAAACCCCCCACCACCAGTTTGCATCTAATTGTATATATATATTTATATTTACACCATATAATTTTATAGCATAACATGATTTACTAAATTATTATACATAAACAAAAAGAAGTGGATTAGAACCATTGTTTCACAAAATAGGGAAATATCCCCGAGCCATCACCCAACATATGGATTTATGATAGTTTTTTTCTCTAGTTCCTTTTAACATGATGGGAACAAGTAATAAGTAGACTCGTATTTTCTTTTCTTTGATTAGAGGAATAGGACATAAATATTTTTCTATTTTATCTTATTTAGCATTAGACCAACAAAGATTAAAACATCTCTTACACCTAAAGTTGTAAGAGGACGAGGTTGGTCAATGCCTAATCAACATCCCTCCCTATTCCCCCCCCCCCCAAAAAAAAAACCATCTACCAAATATAATCCTAATCAACCTTGTTTATCTAGGCAGTAATGTATGTGTGTATATAAACTATAGTTTAAACCATATAGTTTACTAAATTATCATATATAAATGAAAGGGGGAGAGGAGGGGTTAGAGTTAGTGTATCCAACGGAATGGATGTAAACATCCCCATCACCAGTTTGCATCTCATTATATATTCATATTTATATTTACACCATATAATTTTAAACTATAGTTTAAACCATATAGTTTACTACATTATCATATATGAATGAAAGGGAGAGAGGAGGGGTTAGAGTTAGTGTATCCAACGGAATGGATGTAAACATCCCCACCACCAGTTTGCATCTCATTATATATTTATATTTATATTTACACCATATAATTTTATAGCATATAATATGATTTACTAAATTATTATACATAAACAAAAAGAAGTGGATTAGAACCATTGTTTCACAAAATAGGGAAACATCCCCGAGTCATCACCCAACAAATGGATTTATGATAGTTTTTTTCTCTAGTTCCTTTTAACATGATGGGAATAAGTAAAAAGTAGAATCGTCTTTTCGTTTCTTTGATAAGAGGTATAGGACATAAATATTTTTCTATTTTATCTTGTTTAGCATTAGACCAACAAAGATTTAAACATCTCTTACACCTGAAGTTGTAAGAGGACAAGGTTGGTCAATGCCTAATCAACATCCCTCCCCATACCCCCCCCCCAAAAAAAAGACCATCTAACAAATATAATCCTAATCAACCTTGTTTATCTAGGCAATAATGTATGTGTATATATAAACTATAGTTTGAACCATATAGTTTTCTAAATTATCATATATAAATGAAAGGGGGGAGGAGGGGTTAGAGTTGGTGTATCCAACGGAATGGATGGAAACATCCCACAAGACAAGAGGAGATGTTTCCCATATGGCACCTTATCATCAAGATGTTGAAACTAGAGGACACATCCCATGCCCCAAGGATATGTCCCTATACCAATGGAACACTAGAAAATAATGTCAAGCTAAAGATGACTTGATGCCTTTTCAAAACATTTATTGCATCAACAAAAACTAATCTCCTAAGAGCTCTCATCCACCCAAGAGGGAAACAAATTGTAATTCCTTTTGCAATTTGCTTGGTCATCAAAGGATATTTAGTAATCTATTTAACGTCTATTGTTTGCATTAACTGAAAAAGGTTATTAATTAGGTTGTGTTACAACAAAATCTAGCAACTCAATATGATGTAGATTCCAAAGCATCAAGGTAAGAGTCTTGTGTAACCATCACCATCACCATAATATCCTTCCTCTCACTCTCGGTTAGCACTTCTCCAACACAAGGGGCTTCCCTAAAAGATAGCATTGTTAAGGCTATAGAGTGGAGGCACAAGGTGATTTAATGATAAGTAAGCCTAAGCAATACAAATGCTTGTAGTTATGTATAATAATGAGTGGTGTGATAAAGGAATATGAAAGTTGAAACCCCAAGAACCTAATCACACCTTAGGCAAATGGAGTCCAGGAAGGATAGATCAAAAGGAGCACATAGGGAATGAAGATGTAAGGCAATTGGGGTTAGCTATGTATGCCACAAATCGGCCATGTCTTGCTGATTTTTATAGTAGAACAATACCTTGGAAAGC
This sequence comes from Pinus taeda, assembly GCA_000404065.3. Classification (NCBI taxonomy): domain Eukaryota; kingdom Viridiplantae; phylum Streptophyta; class Pinopsida; order Pinales; family Pinaceae; genus Pinus; species Pinus taeda. The sequence goes on along the minus strand of APFE030914398.1, from coordinate 358,275 downwards.
TAGAGGTGGCATACGTAAGCATTATGATGAAAGTGAGGTTATATTAATCTAGCAAAAGTTGGGTTTCTTATATGAAATGTTAACACAACAAAAACAGCAAAAAGAGAGAAAACATCCTCACATTACACCATCAAAATGAAGCTTGCTTTCATTACAATGCATTTGTAACATGCTACGAGGATCTCCTAACACAAAAATCAACATTTGAACAATAAGCACACAATGAAAGCACATGAAATTATACACCCAATCCTCCATTGCAACTCCACACGTATCATGTGCAAATACAATCCAAGGGGAGGCTAAAGAAGAGCACCCTAATCCCCCTAAGTCTCAACCACCATTACAATGGACAAAAAGCTCCACGTTATGAAGTGAACATCTTCTCATACAGTAAAACAATAATTTTAGCTAGCTATCCCAATGACAAGTCAAATAAATAATATGAAATTGTAGTTATATCCCTCAATGAATGGTTCACCATGTCACAACATGTTGACAAAAGCCTCTAAAAGAGAACTAGCCCTCCTCGAGAAATAGGAAAGATGTTGCATCAGAAGTTTCCAAGAGAGCTAAGTCCCCTGATTCGAATTCGAATTTGAGTTCAACAACCTTAAAGTTCGACAAAATTTCGAGAGTGAAAATTCAACATTAAATTCAACATACTATAAAATTTTAAAATTTTAAAAATATATATGAGTTACGATTAAAAGCATGTAACATAAATGAAGATTTAAACATATATTAAAAACTTTTAAAGGGGTGGCAAGAGAGGAGAGGGGAGGAGAGGGGAACCTAAAATTCTAAATTATTCATGGGGTTTAGGACATTTAACGAACCAAGCAAATGTCTATGGTCTCTTCCAAGGCCTTCAATTGGCTAAAGAAAATCAAGTCCATTCACTCACAGTGTTGGGAGATTCTCTTCTCATACTTTAGCATTTGGTCAAGGGATCCAATTCAAAGGAGAAACATCTAGATCCTTATGATAAGAATAAGAAAAGTGGCACAAGCAACACCTTCAATAACATATTTTCATTTTCTTCATGACTTGAATAAAGAAGTTAATTATTATGCTAATGAAGGTTGTAAACTAGGGACAGGGGAGTTGAGGATTAATGGTATTTTTAGGCCTTCTGAAATCCCTTAATTATACTTGACATCAATCTCTCTTGATATAACAAGAATGGAACGAAAAAGCATTTTGTTACATAAAAAATAGTGGAGCCTATGGGCAACATGGCAACCCACAAGATTACTAAGCATGTAGACAAGCCAAGCACTTATATCCCACTCACTATACGAATTGTGCAATACAAGATGATAATCCTTCTTTGGAATCAAAGTACAAATTTCCCTTCATTTCAGATATGGCACAAGTGGGTTGATATCATTCTCCAACAAGAGATAATGATGAACAATAATGTTGCTCAGTGGTCTCTCAAATGTGGGATTCATGTGAATGGTGTTGAAAATTGGGTAGCTATGGTCGGTATTTTCATTGACAAATCATGGAGAAAATTTCATATTTTGACATTTGACCAAGTCGGCCTAATGATGCACAAGTCAACCCCACATGTGGAAAAGCCACCTCCTAACTCACATATGCATAAGGCATCGTTGAAGCTCATTTGGCTCACATCACATCCATCATTCAATCTAAAAATCACAGAGATACATCCACACGTCTAAAGGAGTAAAAGGAGGGTTTTCTATCTGTGTTAACCAACTTCTACACGTTTGTTTGACCAATGTCGACTTGGGAAGAATTGATTCTATTTGACTGAGCTTGTTGACTATTTTGGAAGCTAAATATTCCAAGGATCTGTTGACTTTGTTTGACCGAGATTTTATTGTTGTTTTGGGTTGTTGACTGCAAGTTGACCACAAGTCAAACTTTGCCCTTTGACTGAGAATTCCAAGAGGATGTTCACTAAAGTTTGACCAAATTTTGACCCTTTGCTCTGAGCTACCTTGGGCTGAAATTCGGCCCTTTGTTGCATATTGTCATTTTGACCAATGTTGACTTTCTTGGAATATTCTAATGTACTTTTGATGAACAGAATTTCTCTCTCATAAGGAAAGATTGGTTGAGTTTTCCCCTTGTGGGTTTTTCCCTGACTATAAGCCTAATTTCTGGTGTCTCTTGTCTCTTGTTCATTGTTTACCATGGTTTTTATTGCTCTATTGTAAAAAGTGAAAGCATTAGAGAGATTTTGAGGTCTAAAATGGGCCTTTTAAACAAAAATGCATAACCAAAATCAACTTTATAAGAACCAATAGGATTCAAGACGATGATGTCAACCATGGGGGATGATTCACCATTTTTGGAGTAAAAAGTAAAAATATTAAAATATTAAAAAAATAAAAAACTAATTTTCCAACTCATATTTTCAACTTATCTCCATAAAGTGTCACTCAAATTTCCAGTGAGAGCGCTCGTTGGATGCAGAATTTAATTCCTCATCCAAAGAGTATCCATGCTGCGTACCTTCGATGGACCCTGCTACACAAAAAATGAGAAATACATGAAAAACGTGATTGCAAATTGATTGGCTCATTGAATTATCATGTGAACACTAGACCTGATATTTGTTTTGATGTGAACACGCTAAGCCAATTCTTAGTTGAGCCTGACATGTGCACCAGGTTGCAACAAAACTATACTAACATATTTGCATGGTACCACTGAATATGGTCTAAGATATGCCTCTAATGGAGGGATGTCAACCATGGGGGATGATTCACCATTTTTGGAGTAAAAAAGTAAAAATATTAAAATATTAAAAAAATAAAAAACTATTTTTCCAACTCATATTTTCAACTTATCTTCATAAAGTGTCACTCAAATTTCCAGCGAGAGCACTCGTTGGATGCAAAATTTAATTCCTCATCCAAAGAGTATCCATGTTCCGTACCTTCGATGGACCTTGCTACACAAAAAATGAGAAATACATGAAAATGTGATTGCAAATTGATTGGCTCATTGAATTATCATGTGAACACTAGACCTGATATTTGTTATGATGTCAACACGCTAAGCCAATTCTTAATTGAGCCCGACATGTGCACTAGGTTGCAACAAAACATATACTAACATATTTGCATGGTACCATTGAATATGGTCTGAGATATGCCTCTAATGGAGAATGGCAGTTGCATGGATTCACTAATGTTGATTGGGTTGGATGCTCTAATGATAGGAAGAGGAATTTTGGATTTTGTTTTGGCTTGGCTTGGCTTGGTCTCTACTATGATTTCATGGTATAGTAGAAAGCAAACTTATGTTGCTCTTAACACAGCTGAAAGCTGAGCATATAGTTGCATGTTCAACCTGTTGTGAAATTGTGTGGCTTTAAAAATTGGTTGCTTGTTTGTTTGATCAAGTGTTGGAATCAACCATTGTATATTGTGATAATCAAAGTTGTGTGAAGCTTTCTGAGAACCCGGTGTTTCATGATAGGTCGAAGCACATTGATATCAAATTTCATTATATCTAGAGTATTGTCTAGAGGGGAGTTGTGAGGCTCAAATATATCCCTACTGATGAGCAAGGTTGTTGATGTGTTGACAAAACCATTGTCCAAGATGAAGTTTGCAAATTTCAGACAACAACTCGGAGTTGTTGAAAACCCCTCTCAGAGAGAGGGAGCACTGATTATATAGCATCATATGATGGAAATCTTCCTTAGGTTGCAGTCAAGAGACCTATGGATTGGCCAGGAAGATTATCACTCTCTTAAGTAAACTGACTGGGAGGCTCGCAAGTCTGGTCGAGGAGGTTGGTTCCGAGGCATAGAGTGATCCCTTAAGTTCTTACCGGGAGACCAGTTTGGTCGGGGACACTAATCTTGTGATCTTTCTCTTAGGTAGTGAATGGGAGATTGATCTCGAGTTTCCTCCCTTAGGATGTGGATCGAGGAGATTGATCTCGAGTTTCCTCCCTTAGGATGTGGATCAGGAGACCTATGGACCTGTCAAGGAGATGTATCTCATACATATGTTTGGTTTGGCCTCATTAATTGATCCCACTGGTTAGTAGGGAACTAACCTAAATGCCATAGGGTTGTGGTTTTGGGGATGTATTAGATGCTATGTATCTTTCCTTATGATGAGACTGGTGATCTCTGCCTTAGGCTGTGGGTCGGGAGACCTATGGATTGGTCGGAGAGATTGATCTTAATAGAGAGAGAGACTTGTACTTGTGATCTCTCCCCTAGGTTGTGGGTCGAGAGACCTATGGATTCGTCGAGGAAATTGATCTTGAGAGAGAATGAAAAGTACCTCCCTAGCTAAGAGGGAGTGTTGAAAATTGGGTAGCTATGGTCGATTTTTTCATTGACAATTCATGGAGAAAAGCTCATATTTTGACATTTGATCAAGTCGGCCTAATGATGCACAATACGACCCCACATGTGGAAAAGCCACCTCCTAACTTACATATAAATAAGACATCGTTGGAGCTCATTTGGCACACATCACATCCATCATTTGATCTAGAAGTCATAGAGATACATCCACAAGTGCAAAGTAGTCAAAGGAGGGTTTTATGTTGACCATCTTCTACACATATGTTTGACCAGCATATACTTGAGAAGAAATGCTTTTCTTTCACCGATCTTGTTGCCTATTTTGGAGGCTAGATATTCTAGGGATTTGTTGACTCTGTTTAACCGAGATTTTACTTATGTTCTGGGTCAATGACCGCAAGTCAAAATCTACCATTTGACCAAGAATTGCAAGAGGTTGTTTGACAAAAGTTTGACCAAATTTCGGCCCTTTGTTCCGAACTACCTCAGGCCAAAATTCAGCCCTTTGTTGCAAATTGTGATTTTGACCAATGTTGACTTTCTTCTCTCTTCGTTGACTAGTTTGACTTGGTATTTGAGGCCCTATTTGGAATCTTGCTGGAATAATCTAATGTACTTTTGATGAATACGATTTCTCTCTCATAAGGAAAGATTGGTTGGGTTTTTCCCTTGTGGGTTTTGCCCAGGGTGTAAACCTAATTTATGGTGTCTCTTGTCTCTTGTTTATTGTTTATTGTGATCTCTATTGCTCTATTGTAAAAGTGAATGGTTGAAGTTTTTCATGTGTAACGGCTTAATGGTTGGAATGTTATAAGAAGACGACTTGTATCATTGGAAGTAGTCATCAATTTTGAAAAACTATACTAGTATTGATTGCACTAGAAAATCAACAAATGGTTGGCTCAGGATTATTCCACCACCACCCTTCACTGGATATTAGGCAACAGTGGTAATAAAATTGCAACTAAGGCAATAGTATTGGGCATTCTTTCAATGTTGGAAAGTTTCCCCGAGTATTAGTGCCTTTTGGTTGATAAGGGGGCAGCTTCCATTCGACTCAAGCTCATACTAGCGCAGCAGCAAGGAGACGACAAGGTTTATTTCTCTTCAAAGTCATCTTATTCATGGCCCAAGCAATGCATAGGTTAGTTATAAAATTGATCACTTGATTCTTCAATTGCATTCTTGTAGTGTGTAAATAGTAATTTGAAATGAGAAAAACTCAAAAATAGGCCTCATGCTTGTTTAGGATTATGGAATAATGCTTTGTATTTAATTGGGGGTGTTCCTTGGTCGAATTAGGGAGGGAGATTCTTATGGTTATTTTTTGTTCAAGGAAAATTATTTTTCAGAGGAGCCAACTGCTAGCTTGCTAAATGGTTGGTGGCGAGATGGTGAAGAAATCAATGAGGTTCCACCTCAATACACATTGGTTTTGAGTAGGGTCTCTTGGAATTGGAATGTTCCTTGGTTGATTTAGGAATATTCAGTTAAAGAAATTGTGTTTCTAGCAAATTTTCGATCGTGAGAGTCAACAGTCAACCTCGTAACTTTGTGGTTGAGGGATTGTGGCAAACGTGGGGTGGTTCCACCAATTTTTTCACTGGGTTTGGTGACAGACCCCAAGGGCTCTCGTCTGATACAGTTTCAAGCCAAGTTTTGTGGGCTACGTGTCACTATCAGAACATTGTTCAAAATTTTGAATCATTGTATCTTCTACTTGGTGAAAGTCATTGTTGTTCGACATAACATCAGAGTAATCATGGTTTGCAACCATAAGAAGGTGATAGTCGAGCTTGCGAAGAAGATAGATTCTCTGCAACTTGATGTCCTGACTCTTAAATTAAAGCACATTGGATCACTTTCCTGGGTGATGGAGGATCTACAAGGAGTGAAAACAACTTGGCGAAAGTCATTGTTGTTCGACATAACATCAGTGTAATCATGGTTGCAACCATAGGAAGGTGATGGCCCAACTTGCAAAGAAGATAGATTCTCTGCAACTTGACGTCCTAACTCTTAAATTAGGACACATTGCATCACTTTCCTTGGTGATGGAGGATCTGCAGGGAGTGAAAACAAAAGCAGCTAGAAATGAAGAGGAAGTGGATAATTTGTGTAGACAGATTGAGCAACTTCAAGCACAGGTCAAGAATGACATTACCAGTTCAAGCAATCCAAAATCTATCAATTGCCCTGACTTAAATGAACATGTTCAGGACTATAGTAGGTTTTAAAGGTAAAGATCTATATAATTAATCAATAATGGAATGGTTTATAAATTTTGTTTTTGTTGGGACAATTTTGTAAGGTGTACACCTACACCAAACCCCCTCCCCATCTTGATGTTCAAAATAGTAATCCTTTGTATCAAAGAGATTTATATGAAATTTTGTCAACTCGGATATGTACTTCCAAATGTATTTGTTGCAATCCAAGCGTAGAACTAAATATAATACAAAATCCTCATTCTAGTTTAAAAAATAATAATAATAATAATAATTTCATGAAATTCATTGTTTTCCCACTACATTCTTTCGATCTCTTTGCTTTTGTTTATTCTATTAAAATATTTGTTTCTTTTTATTCTATTCAAAAAAAATGTTATTCCAACTTTGTATTTTTTTTGTACATAGTTTGTTCAAGTCTTAATATTTCATCTAAATTATTTCCGTTTAAGGTGTTTGTGTAGGTTTCCATCTATCACATTAAAAATTGTAATGAGGAAAGAAACTCGACTTATTAAATATTTATGTGTTGGTGCAAATTACGATCTACCAACCCTATCCCTTGGTTCATGTATCTGAAGCTCAATCCATGCTTGGAGGTGAATCTAAATTGAGCAATGATGGAGGTATTGGGTATTGGCATTGGCATTGACATCAAGAAGACTTTGAAGTAAGAATCGGCATCATGCCTGGAGTCTACACACGCCAGAGAAAAAATTCGATAGAAATCTCGCTCAAAACTTAAGGAAACGAAAATCGCATACAATGGGCGACCATAGTTTTCTATTTTTTAATATTTTTTTACTTTTTACTCTATTAGGGTTGAATTTCAACAAACTCGTACAGATACTAGCAATTTTATTTGCCTTCAAGTTTGGGAAACTCATGCAGATACTTGAAATAAGTATCAAAGTTGTTCACTTTCAAACAAGTATCAAAGTTGTTCAAAATGACTTCAAATTCGACGAATTTTGAAATTCAAGTGGCAAAATCGTTGAATGTGGTGACACAGCAAGAGAGGACATTCTACTAAGAAAATGCATGATAACTAGAACAACATGCAAGATGTCCACATTAAATTCGCCCCTAAAAAATGGAAGCATGCAAAATATAATTAAACAATGTCAACTTAGTAGGGTGTACTCAAGGTTCCATCTAAAAGAGCTCACGAGGTCCACACTTAAAGGTGCATCAGAGATAAAATACAAGGAAAATAAGTGAGCCCCAAGGCAACCAACTCCATGGATGAATGTGTAAGGTACCAAATATATGGAGTGTTAAATAAGAAATGAAGTAGTTAAATCCAAAAATAGCAAGTGGACAGTCTCCAAGAAGACATCCAAGGAGATAAGGGTGAATTAGGGTTTTGACCATGCCAAAAATCCATGAAATAATAAAATATTACCTCCAAGAATAGCAGGAATTGTCTACACAATTGTGCCCTTGAAGAGTATAATATTATATACAAAAAGGCAAATCAAATGCATGTAATGCGCCATGTGTAGCCCTCCACATATGCTATGTGCCCCTCAATAAAAGCCCTCCCATAACCACCAAAAATAAAATAATATATATGCCAACTCAAAGAACTGAGGGCGCTCTCCAATAAAGGTCAATAGATGACAAGTGTAGCTAAAAGATATGTGCAATAAAGATGACAAAGCACCCAGTAGAGGTGTGCCCTAGAAAAATGTGCCATGTAACTACCTCAACCACCAAAAAGTAATAAAATACCTCCATGTGAAATACACCCTAGAAAGGAGAGTCCAAAAGTGGTTAGAACTCATCAACATCCATGTCAAAACCATGTGTTATTTCCTAATAACAATTAACAAATCCCATCAAACCATGTGCACACAAGAGTGCGCCCTACAGAAATGTGTCAACCTCTCCAACAATAAAATAACCATCAATGCCTTGGAAACTATGCACAAAAGAAGAGCACTCCATAATAAACCTGCAAACAACCCCTCCAAATGTGAATAACTACCAAGTGAAGTAGGGTGTTCATGCTATTAACCTCCGAGGGGAAAATGGATTAATTTAACCACAAAATAATTAAATAAACTTCAACACATAAGCACAAAAATAATTACCACAACCACCCAAAATATAATAAAATACCTAAACATGAAGTCCACTCATCAACATCCATCACTAAACCATGTGTTCTTTCCCCAATACCATCAACAAATCCCATCAAACCATGTGCACAAGAGAGATTGTGCCTTAAAGAAGTGTGCCAACCTCTCCTATAATAAAATAACCATCAATACCTTGGAACTATGCCCAAGTGAGAGGCACTCCATAATAAACCTCCAAATAACACCTCCAAGGTAAAATGGATTAATTTAACCATTAAATAGTTAAATCAGCCTCAACATTTGAGTACATAGTTTAGTGCTCAAATAAAATCATAGTCCACCCTCCCAATGGTCACAAATTGATTAAAGCAACATGAACGTGTGTGCTACGAAGAGGGGGGTGCATTCCAATAAGAGTTGCACCAAGAAAACATTTGCATCTACTAGCAAAGACCACTATGACAACAACAGCATGAAAAAACAAAACCTCCACCAACGTTTGAACCTAGGGCACACCACCTAAGGACTACAAAATGATAAAACCTCATCAAACCTTACAAAAAGGCTTGATCACCAAAGACCACAAACCCAGCCTGAACTTAATTACCAAAGTTGATGAGCCAACTCCTAATAGGAAGGTTATGAGATGTGATTAGGTCAATATGGCGAAGGATGATGCCCATCCCCCTCATGCATCAAGGAGACAAGTTGTAGCTTTTGAGCCATACAACGGGACAATAAGAAGAGGGATATAGGAACGCGCAGCTAAAGAGAAGGAGTTGGCTAGTTGTTGGTTCTCACTTAGGCATTGGATAGATTTTGGCATTGGCTTTCTCTGGCTAAAGAAGAGAGTGCACTTGTTGATTATTGGAGCGTGAGGAAGTTGTTGGACATTGGCAATTTGTTAAACACAAAGAAAAGTAATAGGAGGAATTTGGTAAACTTGTGTGATTACATTCTATTCACAAGATGTACATATTAATACATAGCTTTTTGACCCTTGGTTTTCATCTTCCAAGAAGTCACTTGGACTTCACTAACTATTGGAATTCCTCCACACCAACCCTAATGAATTAGGTGTCCAACATTCCCCCCCCCCCCCCCATCCGAAGGGATGTATGTGAGTCCAAGAAGAGAGTTGAAATACAAGAATGCATGGCAGCCAATGGCTAGATGTGCTCTTTGAAATGGTGGTTTAAGGAAGACCACAAACCAAATGAGGTAGAAAAGCACGAAGTTCTTACCAATGACGATTTAAGGTTGACCACCAACTCTGGAACTAGACTCGACGCAATTCCTAGAACAATTATAATCTAGCTAGAAGTTGAAGTCTTCTAAAAGTGGAAATACTCCCTGACGATGGTTTAAAGATGACCACAAATTGATGTAGTAAAAAACGAAGTCTTCTACCAGTGGCAGTTTAAGGTTGGCCACAAACCAAAACATGCTCATGGAGCACAAATCTATCTCTACTTACAACTCTGAATCTGGCTATGGCTGACTTTGGCTCTAGGCTCTAGTAGTTAGCTCTGGGTCAGGTTGTGGCTCAATTCCCCCCTATCAGATAGAAGATGAGAAGATGAAGATATCTCTACTGCAAGATGTGTCAATACTCAAGACTGAACTCTGAGGCATGACTGGTATATTTTCTTGGTTGTTGCAAAACAATGCCAAGAAGTGATCCATCCAAGGGAATTTTTTCCCTTGCAGGAGTCTATCTCTAGAACATCTATCTTAATGATGAGGGTGTTTTCCACAATCCTTATAAGAGTGAAGATCAAAGCACTGATCTTTCACATGGCCAACTCAATCACAACTTTGGCATCTACAAATTTGATGTGATTGTGGAAGAGGAGCATGTGAAGATGAGTTGTATTGAAGAAGCCCAACACTCTAAAACTTGATGGGTTTAGAATAATCTAGAATGTGAAAGGAATCATACTTGTCATATCCAAGACGAGTTCTATTCTTTCTATTGATAAGTTCTTCACAAGGTTTGATGATGGGCTTGGGAAGTGCACGTTGAACCTTTACATATTCATGTAAATCTCCTCCTGAAGTAGGCACTTGATAGGAATCAACCTCAACATCATTGATTTGATCAATTTATGGTTGTTGAGGTGGTGGCAAGCATGGTTGTTAAGTTCTTTTAGTAAGTCAAATGTGAACCTAAAAATCCAAATCCACACCAACTGTCCATGCCCTCTCTAGACCTTGATATTTTGTGGGGTTTCTTAAATGGCACAAGCCAAGGGTATCCCCTAGGTACAGCATAGTGTGGTTCTCGATTTAAATTCCTCCCACTCATTTCATATTCGATATGGCTCCAATTCGTGGATCCAACTCCAAAGCTTAGTTTTCTACTTTGTGGATGCTACAACACTTTTCCAAAACTCATCAAGTGACTAAATTGTAGGTATTCGATGACTCCAATGTGGTTGTCAATTGGGCTAACAACATATTCAAAGTGCTATACATTCTTGAATTTTAATGGACATCCCTTTCCCATGTCTACAAAGAATTATACTCCTAATCTGATGAACTTTCCGTAGAAGCCTTTACTATTCTTAATGTCTTGTTTGTCTCTCATGAATACTTCGATGGCCAAGTTCTCAAGGGAATGTCATTCCATTTATAGCTTCTCTTTCGACCTTCACTTTTTAATGGCCCTTGTGATTTTATATCAAGTTGTATGAATTTGTGTTTTTGCAAGTATGTAAATGAAGATTCTATTTTATTTGGAAAATGTACCTCAAAGACGAAAGACCATATAATATTATTTTGTTTGTATATTTCTAAGAGCAAACTCCTATAAGGCTCAACTTTAAACTAATTTCGACTCTTTGTCTAGTACCCTAGAGATACGTATATGCTTGTAGTATCCTAGTTCAATCTAAAGGCCACAATGACATTATTGAGAGGAACATCATAATTATAAATAATATGTCCATGCTTCTAATTTTACTTTTTCATGTGGATCATAATTGTGATTAGATGCATCAAACAAGTATTTGGGCTTTCTAATATTGTCTTGCCAAGACAATTTCATTTGTTCCAACTTCATGATGGAAGTTAAATTCAATTGCTCAAGTAACACGTGGATTCCAAATTGACCACTCATCTAATTTTTCCATTTCTTGTGGGGCATAATTGTGAGTCTGTGATTCAACGAATTGTATGACCATTTATTGCCCTAGCACCCATATGGGCTACAACCATGTTACATACCTTAGTGCTAAACATTCAAAAGGGCAACAAGGTTATTATAGGCAAGTTAGTCATTTAAATAATCTTGGCATCACGAGTTTGGTTTGTTGTAAGGACTTTTTTTAGTGTGGTAGTTAAAGTGAGGTTTTGGTGTTGCCACCCTGTTTCTAGAATAAATTGGGAAAATTAAGAGGAGAAATAGTGTTTTGTAAAAAGGTTTTGTGATTGAATGAAGTTGATATTTTCTTGGTTCATGTTTAAGGCCCTTTGGGATAATTTTGATCAAGTCTTGTTGGGCAAGTGAGGGAATTAAAATAGAGGGTCCATATGGATGGTGTGAGCTTAGCAATGAATTTGGGAGGAACTAGGAATACTAGGACAAGGAGATGGGAAGGAAAAAGTAGGCCACTAAGCTAAGTCACATCACACATGGACACGTACAAGTGTCCAAAACCCAATATGTGACATGTGGGACACATTATAAATATGTCTATTTAGTTATTTATTTTTATTTGCATAATGCATTTCTTGGAGAAACCTACTGGATACTTCCTCGCATTTCAAGGATGGCACCCAGGGTAAACTAGATTCTTTAGGGCTCAAGGCTAGTTCAATGTATGTAATATATATATATATATTTGTTATTTTTTTTTTAATTGAGAAGAAAGAAAAAAAACTTTAGATTCCAATTGTAGAATATACATATCTCTCCCTATAGGGTACTAGACAAAGAGTCGAAATTAGTCTAAAGTTGAGCCTTATAGGAGTTTGCTCTTAGAAATAGACAAACAAAATAATATTATATGGTCTTTCGTCTTTGAGGTACATTTTCCAAATAAAATAGAATCTTCATCTACATACTTGCAAAAACACAAATTCATACAACTTGATATAAATACGACGTTTCCAACTGTAACCATTTTGGAAACGTCCAGACCTTTCCACATTTCATGCATCTTAGATTTCATCAAAAAAAGGCCTACTTGAAAAAAACTCTACATGCAGCCCATCTTCACAGAGCAAAGAAACTCATTCTCATCTTGATTCCTGCCACTGGGCACAACTATACCATGAAGTGCTGAAGCACTGCCTCTTACATTCAGATACTGACTTCACAGCAATACATGTCTGACAATACATAGTATGCACAATGCCAACCAAGCATTTCTATGTACATCATTTGTTGCTACTTTTCAATTTTTTTCATGCAAAATTCAAAATATTCTTACCTTCAGCTGGCGACCATGCAACTCAGATTCATTCAACAAAATGGCATTTTGTACAGCCTCTGCCTCCAAAAATTCTACATAAGCATATCTGCATCAATGAAAACTACAAATTAATCTTACAATCCTGTGCAAAAATGCATGGTGGTAACCAGTACTATCACAGGGAAAACAGCTGCAAATAAAACTTTCAAATCATTGTACAATGCAGAAAGAAAAAATTTAAATTGACCACGCACCCTTTTGGCTGACCAAACTTGTCTGTCAATATTGTAACTCGGTTCACTGTTCCACATGACTGAAAATGCTGCTGGACTTCTTCAGGTGTGCAAGCATAATCAACCTGTAGAATTCATACTCCAATTAGTGTGAACCATAGGGATATGAGATTGCTATTCATGGTTTATCTATACATGTAACCAATGTCTGTGTACTGTTTGCGGAAGGATTATACAACAGAATACTGACACAGTGAATGAAAGCTATAAAAACATGTGGTGGCATCAAATCAGCAGCCTGGAAGGCCTAAAAAAAGTTACAAACTCAAATGATATTACACACAACAAATACTCACATTGCCAACATAAATTGAACGTGTATCAGCCTCTTCCTTGGTTGCCTGAGAGGCTGCAGACCCAGCAGGGTCTACAAAAAAGAAACACACCAATCTGTCAGTTTGTTAAGCAAAATAGACAAAACTCAGATATATTACAAAAATCCAAGTAGGATAAACCATGCTATATTTTTACATTACTGACATAATCTGACCTGGAATGGTTTTGTGATTATATTGCAATGAGCCACTCAGCATTGCTGCATATGTGTTGAAAATAATAGCGGGAAAGAGTTCCTTGAATTGTGCCTTAATCAAATGGACCAACGAGTTTCTCCTTAGCATGCTTGAGTTCCCCATAATTAAGGACGAATTCCTATAATTTAGGATTTGTTCCTAAAAGTTAGGACGATTTATGAAGCAGTTAACTAATGTGTTGAAGTAGAAGGCCGAGTTATTAGTCTTATAGTGCAAGTTGATTGAGGAAATGAACATGTTTGAGTCTCAAGTCCTTGATTTGACATAGGACAAGTTGCATGAGTAGATAACTCATGCTAACTCAATCAATCAGAAAAGCAGACTCCTTAATTAGAAACTCACTAAACTTAGTCATTCAAATTGCTTTAAAAAGGGGAACGAAAGCAGAATTTGATTCATTGTCTTGTGAGAACAATTTGGAGAGACAGGGCAGTAGAGAGCACAGGTTGGTGCTTGTGTGTTGAGGCTTATGCGAGTTTGATAGAGAGCAGACTTCCTTGGAGAGTGCACACAGAAATAGGGAGAATCCCCTATTTAATAGGAGGCCTATTGCACTAGGATTTAGGAGCTCTAGCACAAGGAAATAGGGCTCAAGCGTGCGCATAAATTTAGGAGGCAGGGATCAGCAATCTTGCAAGGGTTTCAAGCCTGGTTCAAGGCAGGAAAACAAGGTTGTTTTCATATTGAAACAAGTTGTATTCGTAAGAGATCTATTGCTCAGATTCTATCAGTAATCAAGCAGAGGGATTTCCCAGTTGGGTTCCCTAGAAAAATAATGTGTTTTTATTGTGTAATTGTGTTTATTTCTGTTCCTATTCCGCTGCAAAGTTTAGTAGAGAAATTCTGTGTTTATATGAAAAGAAATTATATTTCAGATTGTTCATATTAGCAGTTGCAGAATTTCAAGGAAATTCTACAATATGTACTTTCACAGCCAGTCTTTGACATTCTTTTATAGGATAAAATCCCCTAATTTTAGTTTGAAAAAAATATAGTAAAAATCAAAAAAATCTATTTTAAAATTGATAATAATGTGCCAATAAAATTATGCATCAAGGAGCCAACAACGATTGGTGAAACAACAGGGAAATAGCAATTTCCCTTAAAAATTGGGATGATGTCAAAATAATCATGATAACAAGAGTTGAACCACAAAATGATAAGACATATTAGATCTGCTAAACTGTTGGAAAAACACATGGGCAAAAGACCACCATAGCATTGGGCAATGTTAGAAAATATAGAAATAAATTATACTAACAAAATACCAAACAATCCAATTCAAATATCGATTTAACCCTAACCTGTATATCCCAACAATATAGTAAAAAGCTAAATAATAGTGATTAACCTTGTACACAAGATAGAAAGATCAACAGAATCAAACACTCAACCAAAACCCTAACAATAACAATGTAAAATCAAATGCACCTTCAAGAAATAGGCTCCCTTACAAGTGATTATATTGAAGAAAAGAAAATTAGAATGGAAACATTATACGAGATTTGAAAAACAACATATGCCCATTTCTTTAAAAGAATTCCTAGGATTAAAAAGAAACAACCAAGAATTTGAAAACCAAAGAAGAAATCAAAAACAACCAAATAATGACCAATACCCCCAACATCTTTCTTGAAAATTAAACAATTTATTCCATCCCATTACAAAATTTTGTGGCAATGCTCCTAAGCAATATCCTCATCTTTAACAAAAATGAAAATGAACATATATCCCATCTAAAACTTCTATTAAAGCTAGAAAGCACAACCAAAATATCCAAATGTGGCTTCATATGAAAGGATATAAAGAACCTAGGACATATATTATCAATTATAGGGCATTGAAATCAACTACATAATTTTTTTTGTTAAAGCTTCTGATCAACATGAAGCAGCTTCCCTATTCTAAAGTTAACTAGGACAAAACATTCAACCAATCTATGTATATTCCACCAAAGTCACCCAAGACTTGCACCCAGCTCTAACTATTTTCACAAGCACAAACATGTCATTCAGAGACAAACACTAGCCGGGGTGACAACAACTTGCATTCACCAACCCCATTAAGCACCCATAGACAACTACAAAACTGAAATATTAACAAAAAACCAATTCTCTTGATAGTTCTCAACAAGATCCCCAATAGAAATATGTATGTTAGGTTAATGAAAATCAATAAACAACCCATATCAGGAGAAACAAAACAACTATATTTTATTCGGAAACAATGTAAATAAAATGATAGAAAAATATAAAGAAGTCTGAAACATGCAAGTAATTAAGTTTAAGAGAATGACTAGATCAAAATTCAATGCCACTACCTGTTACAAACAATTTTTGAAACCATATCAACAAACTTTGTTATGAATCGATCAAAGGCATTACAAGACAATAAAAAGATAAAAACTAAACAAATAGCAATACTAAACAAATTGAACAAAGTGACAAAAAAGTATTCCTCTTATTCCTCTCCAAGCATAATACAGCATGATAATATAGACCTCAACATGAGAATGCAATAAAAAGTTCTAAGAATGCACCTTGCACGGCACCCATCTCTTTCTCTACTTTGGCTTGCATATCTCTCAAGGCAGCAGCTTCTTCTTCCATTTCCTTTAAACGTTTTTTCATCTCTTCCAATTCCTACAAAGCATAGCCACATATTATATGACAAGAATTATTCTTTATTAAATACTACAAAAAACCTTCATATAGTTTGGGAACAAGAGGAAAAAAAAAAAGTAGAAACATAAGAACATCATCAATGATTGCACATAATTCATATCATATTAAGGACATAATAACATGGCAATTGCGCGCCTATGGGGTGTAGATCAATTGCAATAGGGTGCACTATTAAGGCACCCCTTGCAACATCATTGGTTCAAACATCGCCACATGGATAAACCTGGGGGTTATAATGGTAGCAGTTGAAATCGACCCCATGTCACGCAAGTACAAGCAAGATCTAGTTGCCAATCCCACTAGTCACCGAAAAAATAATAATAATAACAACATGGCAACCATTGATTAGAAGTCTTGAAATCCACCTCATGGACAATGGATCAAATTGAACTTTGAAATGGTTTGTGAAGATAAGTGGCCTACACAAAACCAATCCATCTAATGTGTGGGCTAAATAGAAATTCCTAGTGTTATAATATATAAGTTCATTGGCATCTAGTAATGTAACCAACGCTCTTTATATCCTACCATAATGAAAAATCATCCTCCTTGATACATACCCATTTTAAATGGTAAGAGACACAATGGATCTACTATTGTAACAATAATTTGACCGATCTATCCTAAAGTCAGAGCAACAATTTTGGATAGGAGAAATAACCCAAACAAGAGGAGAAAAGGAGTTAAAAGGAACAAATTGGTAGGATCACCCAAGAGAATAACAATATTGAAATGGTTGTATAAAACAATTCGAAGCACTAGATGCAATCAAGGAAAAGATTGACGTTGAAAATCAAGAGAAATTATATGGGAAGAGGGACATAGGAGATAGACAAATATCAACGACAAGGAAAGAGTTTAAAGAAAATGAAATTGTCAAGGAACCCAATAAGGAGATTAGAAATGAAATCATGCCCAAGCCTAATTAAACTCAAACCCTAACAAAGGCAAGTCCACAAAATATCCAAATATAGAAACGAGAACAAAATGAAAATTTGAAGGTAGAAGTCAATGAGGAGAAAACCATTCAAAAAGAAATAAAGACTTAAATGAAACCCTAATAGAGGCCCTCTCAGAAGAGAAAAGGAAAGAAAGGACTCAAGACATTGACCCAAACAAGACTAGAGATGAAAAGTAGCACTTTGGAATTAGAAATTCATATTTTGCAAAGTAGAAATCAAATACGCAAAGCTCACAAAAAAGGAGGGAGGAAATTAGAGAAGGATGTCCTAGTTAAACTAAGGAACTAATGAATGGAATCAACAAGCATCAATCTCAACATTTCGTTGTAAAATAAATTCCTTACCTTTACTAACAAAACATTAGCCACATATATGAACTAGGATTCCAAAAAAAAGCCCTAAGAACAATATTGAATATATATTCGTTATAGAATATAAAAAAACATGAAGAATCAAGATGGAGAATACTATGGATGAGACATATCAAGTTAAAATAAAATCCTGACTAAAGCAACAATAAGCTTTTCAAGATGTTTGGCTATCCTTGATTGTAATGGCATCCCAATTTGTAAAACGGGAGTTTAATACCAAGGGCCACATATAATAAGATGCATTAGCATGAGTGGATAGGTTCATTTTATATTATCCACTTTATTGGGTCATCAGGGAGAAACATAATTGACATTTTATGTATGAACAATGATGTATTTAGTCATCCAATTTTGTATCAATATTTACGTACTTTGTAATGCAATTGACATGTTTGTGGTTATTTGTTGGACATCAATAAAATTATCCTATCTTATATACAACAAAGATACAAGTGGAATTAATTCCTTAAAGCGGATGTAAAGGAAGCTATGAGCTATGACAAGCACATTGAACCCATTTATGATACTTCTGTGTGCAAAGAAAATATATGGGAAAAAAAGCTCTCCAAGGAGGGGAAGCAACACCTTAATAATCATTTTAATAAAAGCAATACTTTACCAACTCCTAAGAATAATCATTCCCCAATACCATCATCTTCTTGTGATGACAAGATTTACACTCTCAAAGATAGTGTGACAAAATGGATTACTCATTAATAGCCTAGGAAAAGATTCTTAAGAAAAATCAATTATTCCACTCCTCCACTTTGTTCATAACTCTATGGTTATGGGTACATGACCCCTCATGAGAGATAGTGCTTCCAAGACCATTTTCAGGACATTGTCAAAGATTTCTCTCAGGGACACTCTTGTCCAACCCACAATTATACATAATTCTGAGGTTTGGGGACCTAGTTTACTAGAGTTTGATTGATCATAGAAAGAGTATAAGTCATCCTCCTTCATCCCATGATCAAATGCAAGAAAACAATTCTTAGCCCATCATCCTCATAAATTTTAGGCTTGTCTCTTCCAACTAGAGACAATGTTCAACCTCATCTCACTCCTACACCGCTTGTGGAGCTTTGTTGATACAACAAGGCAGCATCAATATCCATGCTTGGCCTACCACTCATCAGAATCCATTGCATTAGCTAGTTCTTATGTTTGATCTCGATGTTGGCTTGCAAGGGTCTCATATCTATTAACATCTCTATTGGATCAAGCTCCCTCCATTTAAATATTCTCTAAGTGCACCAAACCACTTCCTACCAACCAGACAAGGAGATGAATACAATCATCCATGAGAATATCCACATGCAATATGTACAAACCACTTGGATAAACCCTTAAAGTTAGTTACATCCAAAGATCACCTTCTATGCTAAGCATTTCACGGTTACGAGGAATGGATTCATTATTCGACCTTGATACACACTACGCCATTGAATGCATGCCTTTCAAATACTACTAAGCCAGTTTAGAGTCGATTCTCATAGATTATAGATGGAGATTGACTATCAAATTAAAGAGTCAATTCTCATAGGTTATGGATTGAGATTGGCCATCAAATTGACCAATCTAACAAGATTAAGTAGGAGAAGCACCTCATTTTCTATTGTTCAATTTACTACGATATTTGAGGATGATTCCACTGCCTTTTCAAAGAGCGTTAAAAGCATGGCAACCAGAGTGTTAAGCGCATTGAAACTTACTTAGGTACCCTAACCAAAGATCTACCCTTATACATGTGAAGGGCCCTCCATCTCTTCTCTTCTATCCTTCAACCACATCCACATCCTAAACCAATGTCCACTCTGCATTGACATCATTGTACTTAACAATCCCATTGACCTACTCAGTTGTACTTAACAATCATATTAAACTACTCAGTGCTAAGTTATTTAGGTACCCTAACCAAAGATATAGCCTTACACCTCCATCTTTGCTCTTTTATCCTCCAACCACATCCACGTCCTAAACCAATGCCCACTTTGCATTGACATCATTGTACTTGACAAACCCATTGACCTACTCAGTGGACATTTATCAAAAGCTTTATATATTTATCCTCTTATATTATCTTATCTACATGCTTCGCAAAAACCATATGAAATCACATTGTTGGTTTGATAATTTTCCTCAATGTTTAGTTGTGTCATCTAATTATCTTTTGTGCCTATGGCAAGATTACAATGAAAGATGAATGCAAGAAGCCCTATTGCAATTGTCCATAAGAATGCCTTAATCCTTCATCTAGTGAGTTAGCTAACAAGGACTAATAGGTGTATATATGTTCCATGGTCTAGTAAGTGGCCTACCAAAGTAACTATGGTTGTAACATAAGTGACTACACTAGAACAAGCTAGAAGGATAGCAAAGACTTGTTAAAACTTAAAAAAGAAAAGGCAAAGACAATCTTGAAAAGGAAGGTAGAGAAATTTTTGGCGGTAATTGTTGAAGAATTTCATAAAGTCCCTTCTACAAACGAGTACAAGGTGGTACATACTAGCAAGAAATGCCCATGGTTGTCCCAGGGCTTTACCTTGGATGGTTGACTAGAGGAATTGTTATCCTCGCCACCCAAATTTCAATTACACAAGTGACAACTAGTTCGCTTCCCAAGTCTAGCCCAAGTCTCTCTATCCAACTACCAATCACCCTAGTCTTAACAGAAAAGCCCTATGGTTATATAGCAAATGTCCTTTGGTAACTCCTTCGACCAATTTTTGAAATTAAAAATAAGTATTTGTAAAATGGCTATTTGTATTATGGCTTATCGTCAAATATCTAAAGGCTCTGTTGTTGCTTTAGATGGCATTAGATTATCATATCATTCATGACATACATGCATTTAACAAGAAATAATTTTATGGTATGCTAACTTCAAAGTTCAAGTCTAGTATGTCATTATTACAATGTTAGCTTGAGATTTTGATTAGCCAAATGGGTTATCTTGAGTGATTGGATATTATAATTTATGATATAAGCAAGAGGTCTCACACTCAAGCTCCTGTATTGGTTGGCTGCCTCTATGGACTTTATGGACCATACTCGATGTCCTTGCTGGGTTAGGTTGTCAAAACTGCAAGTGACCAATTTACCCTAGGTACCATCCTCAAAATGAGGGAAAGTGCAAAGAGGTTTTCTCAAGAATTGTATTTCACAGAAAAAAAAGCCAAGTGGATTAGCACGAGTGGTTAAGTGTTGTGATTTACATGCAAGGACTCGATATCAAGGCCCTCAACTAGTTGCCACTATGGACTTTGTGGACCACACTTAATAGTTTAGGTTGTGAAAGTTGCAATCAACCAATTTACCCTAGGTATCATCCTCAAAAAAAGAGGAAATGCCAAGGGGTTTTTTGCAATGTTCCACCAAGGTTCCAGGACGAGGAGGCGAGGGAGTGAGGGGGCGCGGGAGCGGCCTATGCAAAATCTCCCCACCATTTTTTAGGAAATGTAGGGGAGCATCAGGGTCTTAAAAACTTATAAATATAAAATATAATTTATTAATTGAGTCCACTATGACAATTGGGTTTGAATTGAAAAGCTATAAAGTATGATCATTGATATGAATATCATTATCTAATATCATATAGATTTAAAATTCTAATTTATAATCATACATCATACATTATGATTAAAGTTTAAACCATATTGATGTTCTACCTCCTACTATGAACATTGAAAACTAAACAGTGAATATTCAATATTGACATAAAACTATAAAAGTCAAGTCTGATACATCATACATCAAGAGTCCAAATTTTATAGAATTATAAAAGATTAAAGTCAAGTCTAATACATCAAGAGTCAAAATTTTCAAGAGTCAGTTGTGTGTGTGAGGGTGTGAGGTCTCAGCCATGCAAGCGAGGTCTCAGGCTTCAGCGGTGCGTGTGTGGGTGTGAGGTCTCAGCTTGCGGCTTTATAACATAATAAAACTGAAGTACATTATGATTAAAGTTTAAGGTTTAAACCATATTGATGTTCTACTTCCTACTATGAACATTGAATACTAAACAGTGAATATTCAATATTGACATAAAACTATAAAAGTCAAGTCTGATACATCATACATCAAGAGTCCAAATTTTATAGAATTATAAAAGATTAAAGTCAAGTCTAATACATCAAGAGTCAAAATTTTCAAGAGTCAGTTGTGCGTGTGAGGGTGTGAGGTCTCAGCCATGCATGCGAGGTCTCAGGCTTCAGCGGTGCGTGTGTGGGTGTGAGGTCTCAGCTTGCGGCTTTATAACATAATAAAACTGAAGTTTGAAACAATGAAACCCTACGCTTAAGTGTTAAGAGCGTTAGTTTTAAGGTTGATTAAATTTTAGGTTTAATTTAATTAAATTTTAGTTTTGTTTTAAAAATTAAAACGTGTTCTTGTCCCCCCTCGTCCCCCTTTTCGGAAACGCCCCCTCAGGAAAGGGAAACGACCCCCTGGCACGTCCCCCTGAGTTTCCTCATTTTTGGGAGCGTGGGGAAATGACCCCTACTCGTCCCCAAGTCCCCGGAGCGTGGGGGAGCTAGGAAACTAGACCCCTAGGGGGGGGGGGGGGAGTCCCCGTGGAACACTAGCTTTTTGAGGAATTATACTTCGAGGGAAAAAAGGCCCAATCAATTAGCATGGGTGATTGAGTGGATGTCAGCAAAAGATAACTCGAGGTCAAGGCCCTTGATTAGCTGACACTATGGACTTTGTGGCTCCACTCAATGTTCCCATCAGGTTAGGTTGTCAAAACTACAACCTAACAATTCCCCCTAGTACCATCCTTGAGACGACAGGAAGTGCATAGGGGTTTTCTGAGTAGAGGTGACTAAGCTAACAATACATTAAGAGGTCATCTTACTAAAACCACCAAGGTAGATTATTTTTATGGTCTAATAATTCCAAATCTATTGTCACTATTACAATGTTGGCCTGAGATTTTGATTAGCCTAATGGGTTACATTGAGAGATTGATAACTATGATTTATAAGAGGTGTCTCGAGTTCAAGCTCCTCTGCTAGTTGGGTGCCTCTATAGACTTGGTGACCGCAATCAATGTCCCCGTTGTGTAAAGTTGTCAAAGTTGTAACTAACTAGTTTACCCTAGGTACCATCATCAAATGAGAGGAAGTGCATAGGGGTTTTCCCAAGAACTGTATTTCCAAGAAAAAAAAACCCAGTGAGTTAACATGAGTTGTCGAGTGGATTTACACCCAAGAGTACTCGAGGTCAAGGCCCTTAACTAGCTACCATTATGGACTTTGTGGACCTCACTCAATGTTCACATCAAATTAGGTTGCCACAACTACAACCTATCAATTTCCCCTAGTAGCATCCTCGAGATGAGAGGAAGTGCCTCGAGGTTTTCCAAGGAATTGTATTTGAAGAGAAAAAACTTGAGATTTTGAGTAGAGAAGACCAAGCTAACAAAGCATTAAGAGGCTATTTCACTAAAATCACTTAATAGGCAAAATACTACTACCAATTGCTTCTAGCTTCATTTGAGTCCGTACGAGTTATGATAAACAGTGGTTTTGCTAAGTGCTAAGGAAATCATCTATAAAGTTAGTTGGGGTTGTTAATTTAGTAGTGCGAGGATAAATTCCCTCCTTTGGGCAGCCTTCCTCATCAAGAAAGACCCCTCCTAGCCCTTGGAAAAATTTTAGTTTGGTCAAGGAAAAATTCAATTTTTGAAGTGAAAACCACAAGCACACAAAAGTACAAGTCAGCGTAGGTAAGCTAATTCGACCACCTAAGGAGCATATAAATACATCATTTGTCACATTACTTTGGAGCATCACATCAACACATCTTCTATTCATCTATTGGTTCGTACAAGCCTGAAATTGTAGGTCTATCTTCACACGTGCGAAGAAGAGGAAGGGTTTTTCTATTGACCGAAATCATCATCTGTTTTGGGATGTTGAACAATGTTGACTTGGGAATTTCTTTGTTTTGGAAGGTCAAGTTGTTTGACAAAGAGAGCAAGGTTTTCTGGGCTACTTTGACTATTGTTTACTGTTGACTTTGACCACGAAAATTTGACGTTGATCACAAGTGTTCTTTCTCCTTTGACTAAGCTATTTTCGGATTGTTTTGACTTGACTTTGACCAGCAAAGGAGGTTGTGTTTCTTGAATGTTGACCAAGATGCTTTGAAGACACTTTGACTATTGAACATTGATTGGTTGGGGCATCTTTGATTGTTGTTGACTTTGACTAAAAATGCATACTTTGACTTTGGATCAAATTTAACTTTTGGGCTCATCTCTCATTGGATATTGGTTATAGTTGAATTTGTTGGTCAAAGTTGTTCCTTGACTCATTGTTGGATTGGAATATTGTATCCACGCTGAACATTTGATGGCAATCTAATAGAAGAATTTTGAAAGGGTTTTCCCCCTTTTAGGGTTATTCCCCGTCCTTGACCAAATCTTGTGTCTCCCTTGTTTCATGTTCTTGGATGTATTCTATTACATTTGAAGTTTGTTCCATCTACAATTGCTTACTGTCATTGAAAGATTGAATATTGCATAAAGTGATTTCTAATTGAAGAAGAAATTGTTGTAACTGATTGTGCTAGGCATAGAACACTAGAAATTTAAAAAGAGTTATTTTATTGTGGCGATATACTGTAATGTTGTAATTATCCTTTCAAAGAATATCTCACCCAAGGGTTCAAAAAGAAACTTATCAAAAATATAAGTAAAAATTTTGAAAATATCTACAAGCATAAGCATGGACCATGAAAACTTGGAAAAACTCAAAAAGATCATCAACATAAACAACTTTAAAATAATAAAAAAATATCAAGTGAAATTAGAGATTTGCCATGCCTTCTATTGTA
The DNA here is from genome assembly GCA_000404065.3 of Pinus taeda. Taxonomy (NCBI): domain Eukaryota; kingdom Viridiplantae; phylum Streptophyta; class Pinopsida; order Pinales; family Pinaceae; genus Pinus; species Pinus taeda. Next base: position 333,553 of record APFE030914398.1, on the reverse strand, counting down.
AATGGGGGTCACACATATTGGATTTAAGGGATCAACCATTCTAAATTTCGAATTAACTTATTTTATCAAATATTCACTAGCAACATACGATATATTGATTGATTTGTTAATTTTCCATTGAACCAAGCACCCAACATTTCATTGACCTAGTATATTACAAATCTACTAAATAAATGCACACCTAAGTTCGTGACACAATTATTCAGCGGAAGCAAAAAATACAACCAATTTCAATCACATGTGATACATACATAATGCCCAATCAACAATTCTTCATTAACTTAATACTTTGAACCTCCTTGGGCCCTATCCTAGGATAATGTCCCAATTGAGAAAAACACATTTACAACATAACTTAGATCTAATCCAGTTGATCAAGCACTAGATCTATAGTTGATCTCCTAGGTTGATTTAAATCTCCTATGTTGCACCATTATACCTTCCTAATATCCAACACACTAGAATAGAAATCCTTCTCCACTCACCACTAAGATGCCTCTCTCAATGTCTTGTGCTATTGTGTGGTGTGTCTTTCTCCTCTCCCTAACCTTGCTTTTATAACTATACATTGAGCAAAATATCTAACCCTAATCTTGAAAGTGACTGACAACCGACATTAGTTCTCACATCACCTAAGATCAACAATTGAGATTAAAACATGACCTCTAGCCAACACAATTAATTATGTATTTTTCCTAAGTTAGCCTAACTTATAATAGCAACTTACTCATACTTCAGCAAGTGACCGAAGAAGACTTTGGACAACTTTTGCATGCCTTGACACTTAAGCTTGTGTAGAAGTACTTGCCCAAGCTACAAACATAAACACAATTGTCATGATTTTTCCAGTGCATGTACATTCCCATAATGATTTGATTTTTTTTTCAAAACAGAACCTTGTTGCTCTGCATCTTGGATGAGCCATCCTTTGGAAGGTGTTGTTAAAAGAACATCAATTCCTAATGAAAGAGTTGTTTCAATCACATGTTGCATGTTGGACAGATGGACATGTATACATTGTCTTTGTAATGTCCCCGAGTAATTAATCGTTAAGGGACGAACTAGCCTATCATTCAATAAAGCGGAAAAACACCTAAATACCCAATGTCTAGGCGACTTTTGGGGCAGCTAGGCAAAGAAACCAAAAATTGGGGTTGAGAAAAATTTACTCAATCAATTAAAAGAGAAGACCAATCTAGAAAATCTATAAATATGAGGGTTGATTTCATTTGTCATCAGCAATTGGATCATTTATCTCTATTCTTCTTTGGGCCTGAGGCTTTGAGGGTTTTAACTTTTAAGACCCCTTTTCTACTATCAATTTCAGTGGTGAAAGATTCCACCCTAGTTGATCAACTATTTCCCTCTATTATTTTCCTATTTTTCTACTTGTTCTAGCACAGGTTATTGCAAGAAGATTCTTTGAAGATTAGTAGGTCAAGCAATTCTTTTCTAAGGCAGCACCCACTGAATTTACCTTTGAGGCCCTGTGAGTTGTTTGAGAAGATTTGTGCCAAACCGAGTCTAGGATTATACACATCTGCCTTGTGGTAAATATAGGCAGACCGCATATCTTGAGGTCAAGCAAAGATCTCATGCCTGAACGGATTCTACCTACTGTTGAATAATTGGTTCAAATCGAATTTCAAGTGACTAAACCATCCATGCAACAGAGATAACTTCATCTGAGGGAAAAACATTTCTGAATATTAACTCAAGTTTCTTAACATCCTTTTGAGGCCAAACTGAGGACAGAGAGGATCTCTACGTTCACTGAACCACCTGAGCATAAAGAGAGGATCGAGCATCTCATCTAAGGAGAATTCACTTTCTGTAGCAGTCAAGTTCTCCTAAATGCAGATCACAGTTTAAAGGTCACTTGAGGCAGAAAACCAAGTTCTAAGTAAATGCACGAAATCTCCTGATACTAGGCATAAAGGCTTTTGTTATTTGTTAATTCTCGATTCTATAGCAGTCATGTTCTCCTAAATGCAGATCACAGTCTCAAGGTCACTTCAGGCAGAAAACCAAGTTCTAAGTAAATGCAAGAAATCTCCTGAGACCAGGCATAAAGGCTTTTGTTATTTGCTATCTTTGCGGCACACAAAGAGAGGATCAAGCATCTCATCTAAGGAGAATTCACTTTCTGTAGCAGTCAAGTTCTCCTAAATGCAGATCACAGTTTAAAGGTCACTTGAGGCAGAAAACCAAGTTCTAAGTAAATGCACGAAATCTCCTGATACTAGGCATAAAGGCTTTTGTTATTTGCTAATTCTCAATTCTATAGCAGTCATGTTCTCCTAAATGCAGATCACAGTCTCAAGGTCACTTCAGGCAGAAAACCAAGTTCTAAGTAAATGCACGAAATCTCCTGAGACCAGGCATAAAGGCTTTTGTTATTTGCTATCTTTGCGGCACACAAAGGGTTTTCAAAACCAAAATACCACCAGTATAACATCTTGAAGCATCATGTGGATCTTGTAGTAGTTTGATTCCAAGATTATCAAAAGCAAACAACGAGTGGCAATTAAGATATTTAGAACTTGTAGTGCTTTATTAGAGTGCATATAAATTCAGATTAGTATTTTAATGTTGAATTTGCTAGGGTTGGATTGTGACTAAAGCTATTGCACTAGTTGATGGAATCGCAGGATGATACTGCTGGGTTTATTTTATATTGAAGTCAATTATTTTATTGAAAGTTAAACTGCTTGCAGGCCCAAGGGTTGGCTCAACCGGTCGAGTCCCTGTTGTTAAATGCCTCGCCAATTGGGAGGTCACAGGGTCATTTCCCCTCAACACCCTTAGGGTTAGGCCCTAATAGTCTGGCCAACGGGATTTTATTCCCTTCGGGGTTGATCTGCCCAGATTTTCCTATGTGAAAAAAAAAAAAATTAAAGTTAAACTGCTTGCATTAAATAGAATTGTCTGTATAAAAAGAGAAATTTTATAACCATAGCTATTAAAGAAATTTAGAGCAAAATTACCTTGGAATATGACAGTGGTATCAGAGCAGAAATCCTGCCAGACTGGATGGTATTTGAAAATGGATCTACCTCAAGCAAATTTTTGGGAAAAGTATGCAGAGTTTGGGAGCAGCAAGCAGAGTCTTGGAAGAGGCTAGAAGATGAGCAAGCGAAAAATATCATAAGATTAGAAGAATTTAACAAAATATCACAGCATCTAAGGAAAATGAAATGGAATGACTTTTGGAAGAGGCAGGAAAAACATATTGAGCAATACTGGTAATAAGACCAAGACTGTTAAACAAAATACAAGAGACATTAAGGCAGAGACAAAGGCATGGTCGTGGCTATACAACCATAAACCTAAGCAATCCTTTGGTGAAAACACCAACCAAACCTCTAGTACATCATGTCAGTTTAACTTGAGCCAATCTCAAACTAGAATTGGAAACAAGGGATTCAGTTTTTATTTGGATAACAAGAGTGGAATTAAAGGTAATCACTTATCTTGCAGTGAAAAAACTCTAGTGCAGTTTGAGAATGGTAACTCCCTTGAAGATGTCACTGTTGGTAACAAGTTCTGCAGCTAGTGGTATGGTTGACTCAGATACTCCAATAGAACAATGTCCTTGTACTGATGTCACAAAGATTGGTAGTTATGAAGCAGCGAACCAATGCACATAAGAAGCAGAAGTAAGGGCAAGCAAGTCCCAACTGAACTTTTCTGTTGTCAAAGGGAAAATAAAGTCTCTTAATAGTTAATATACAGCTGGGTCCCTCTATAAAGAAAGCATGGACAATCTTCCTCTCATTGAGACAACTCCAGCCCTTGTTGGATCACGTGGGTTCAAAAATGAAAATTGTTGAAATTTGGTACCGGAGGAGAGGTGGTTCCCTTAGGCTTTGATCTTTGGCCTAGGGAAAAGTGTCCAAAAAATTTTAATTTAAAAGTGACTTTAAGTGATAAAGTTACTAAGTCTAATTTTAAAGTGACTTTTATAAAGTCAATGAAAAATTAGAAAGGAAAAGTGACTTTGGAAATAAATGACTAAGTGGGTCTTTATTAAAGTGGTGTGAATTAAAAAATAGAAAGTGAGATTTAATTGTGCATTTAATCTCAGCCATTGATCTAAATCTATCTCAGCCATTGGATTTAGGGATCACCCAAAAGTCATTTAGGGTTGGGTTAAGGGAGGAAAAAGAGGAAAAAGATCATGCATTCTTTCATGAGCAGATTGGGAGAAAGAGAGCAAGAGAGCAAGGGAGATTTCTAGAGAAGAAGGAGAAAGAGGCAGCAGTTTGGCACACATACCAGAGAGCTCTTCAGCAAATCAGTACAGCAGAAAGAACAAGCAGAAAAAGGCAGATTTTTGCTTAGAAAACTGAGAAAACTGATTTTTTGGGCACGAATATCGAGGAAGTGATTTTCTACACGGAAACCGAGGTCTGTCCGTACAGCCCATACAGCCGTCCATACAGCCCGTACAGTCTGTATGTCTGTACATCGTAAATTCCGTACCGCGCATACAGCAAAGTTCCAGTTTGTCTGTTTGACTGAAAAATAGATAAGTTTGCTTGCTGGAAATTTTATTTTGCTGAAATTTTCTCACTGTAAAAAGGCATTTTCCATAAATAAAGAAGAGCTCTCAAACTGGTTTTCCCCAAGAGTTGTAGAGGGTTTTTCCAGGGTCACATTGACCAAAAATATCAGTGTTTTAATGTGTTTTAATGGCTGTTTATTACTGCTAATTTTTATTTCTGCAATTTACAGCATTCTGTAAAATTTCCAGAATTTGTGTTTTTAGCAAATTTGTTTTTTTTTTCAGCTTGTTAAACGTATGGTTATGGGAAAGGGCATTTAACTACATGGGAGAAATAAGGAGAAACTGAAAACCGGGGTGGGAAAACAGAAATTTTTACAGGAAAGCCTACATTGCAAATGCAAAAGCCTCGAACTCCATCACTAGTGAATCACTAATTCCGAGTTCACAAAAGTCATGAATTGTAACTCTACCTAAGAAATATGGGATAAGCTAGTTGGCTTATACGATGGAGACTCAAAAGTCAAGAAGGCAAAGCTTCAAAATCATAGAAGGAAATTTGAAAGTCTGAAGATGGAAGATGAAGAAGATATTTCATCATACTTCCTCTGAGTAGCTGAAGTGGTCAACTAACTTAAAGGATTGGACGAAACTATTGAAGAAAGTACCATTGTTCAAAAGGTATTAAGATCTCTTCCAGACATATTTGACTCCAAAATAAGCGCCATAGAAGAAGCAAAGGATCTAGATACTCTCAAGATGGATGAACTCCATGGAATCCTCATTGCCTATGAGATGAGGAAAGATGGCCCAAGCTCCAAAGGTGCAACATTCAAGGCTTCAAAATCAAAGAAGGGGAAAGAAATGAATGACTGTAGTGATGACTCCGATGTGGAATCTGAATTCGCTCAATTTGTGCGAAAGCTGAAGAGAGGATCTAAGCTAAAAGGTAAGTACCCTCTTATTTGTTTCAAACGTGGAAAAATAGGTCATTGTGCTGCAAAATGTCCTCATAAACATGATAGTGATGATGAAGGAAATTCTAAAAGAAGGGTATACAAAAAGAAAGGGACCAATAAGAAGAACTTCTTCTCTAAGCAAGATGAGTCTGATGAGGATGAATTTGTAGGCATCAAAAGGAAATCAGATGAGGAAAGTGACCATGATGAAAGCCAAGAAACATTATTCATCGCATTCACAAATGAAGATGACTCAGGGCTAGAAGGAAATGTAGATGAACTGTTAATAAGTGCCATTGAAGAAAATGAGAAATTACGGAATAAAATCATTTCCCTCAAGGTAGAAAACGAGGAAATAAGAAGAAGAGAAAATCTCTTGGAAACAAAGCTAAAAGAAAAAGAAGAGACTTGCGAAGAACATGAAGCTGAAATAGTATCTCTAAGGAAGGAACTGGAGCAAGTCAAAAAGGGTTGGAAAAGCTCTCAAATACTTGAGACTATCCTAAAAAGTCAAAAACCTCAACATGACAAGTCTGGAATAGGCTTTACAGGAGAATCATCAAGCATTAAGAACAGTGCAAAAAGCTATGTCGATGCACTTTCGAGCAACCCAAAAGAAGAAAAAATATGTCATCAAAGGTGCATTCCAGATTCAAAGAATGAAGAGAGAATAACACCAAAGAAGGATGTGGATTCAAATCATGGATACTACAGCAAATACAAACCAGTATTCCATCAAAGGCCCATCTCAAATCCAAAGAATGAAGCGGGAGTAATTCCAAGGAAGGAAATTGACTCAAACCGTGGCTACTACAACAAGTACAAAACTATCTTTCTTGGACATTGTTTTCATTGTAAAAACTTTGGTCATCAAGCCAGACATTGCATGGCTCGCAAGAGTGAAACACCAAAGCTAAAGGATCAAATAATCAAACCATATGGCCCCAAAAGGCAGGGACAAATCAGAACCTTCAATTCGTTTGATCCCTTGACCAAATTTGATCTTATTTGCTCATTATGCTACAATAATGGACACTATGAACAAAACTGCCCACTCAAAAGGAGAAAAGAAAGTAGTGAGAATTCCAACATGGATAAATGTGGCATGGCTCTATATGCTCAAAATAATGAAAATCATTGGTTTTTGAATAATGGGTGCTCTAGACACATGACAGGGGACAAAAGGAAGTTTGAATCTTTGAGCAAAAGTGAAGGAAATGTGTCCTTTGGAAGTGGATCTAGCAAAATTGCGGGAAAATGAATTGTTGCCCTCATCAATGGAAAAGGAAAAGCTCGAGATGCTCTGCGAGTAGACGGGCTCAAACACAACCTTCTGAGTGTCAGTGAAATTTGTGATTAAGGACATAATGTTGTCTTTAGCACCAAAGACTGTGAAATAAGGAACTCTTCCTCAAGGGAACTTGTGGCGAAAGGGGTTAGAACACTAGACAACATTTACATATTGAACAAGATTCGAGAAAATAAATGCTACCTAATTAAGATAGATGAAAATTGGTTGTGGCACAAGCGACGTGGACATACAAGCTTCAAAATCTTATCAATATCAGCAAGATTAAAGTTGTACTAGACATCCCAAGGCTATTCAAACCAAATCAAGGAGTCTGTGGCCCCTGTCAACATGGAAAGCAAACCAGAACCAGCCATAAGATCAAGGAGCTCTCTACATCAAAGCCCTTGGAGATCATCCACGTTGATTTATGTGGAACAACTAGAAATCAGGCACTCCAAGGAGAAAGGTACTTTGTTTTATTTGTTGATGACTATACTAGAATGATGTGGATATATTTTATAAAATATAAATCTGAAACATTTGAGTGTTTTAAGAATCTAAAAGCACTTGTAGAAAACAAAAAGGACTCAAAAATTAAGTGCCTCAGAACAGATAGAGGGGGAGAATTCACATCAAAAGAATTTAATGAGTTATGTAACATACATGGAATTAAAAGAGAATTCTCTGCTGCTAGAACACCCCAGCAAAATGGGGTAGTTGAAAGAAGAAACCGGACAGTTCAAGAAATGGCAAGAACAATGTTATTAGCAGCAGACTTGCAGCCAAAATTCTGGAGAGAAGCAGTCGGGACAGTTGTCTATACCTTGAATCGAACTCAATTAAGACCAAATTGTGAAAAAAATACTTCTGAATTATGGAAAGGAAGACCTCCTTTAGTAAAGTACTTCAAGATCTTTGGAAGCAAGTGCTTCATAAAAATCAATGATGATTCACCAGAAAAGTTTGATTCTCAAGTTGATGAAGGGATATTCCTTGGAAAATTTACACAGAACAAAGCCTACAAGTGCTACAATTTTCGACTAAAGAAAATAGTGGAAAGCATTGATGTAAAGATTGATGAAGACCTTCCAGAAAAAGAAATTGAAGAACATGAATATGACCTTCTCATTGAAGAAGAAGAACCTAAAGAAGAAGAAAATGATTAGGAAGAAGAAGAAGAGGAAAAAGAACCACCTCATACCCCTTCAAAGATGAAGTTTCTCCAAAAATATCATCCAGAAGAGCATATTATTGGCAATAGAGATGAAGGGATGCAAACCCGAAGAAGGACGATAATTACACCAAAGAGAAACGTTATTGCGCTTCTATCCACGATAGAACCAGAAACATTTGCACAAGCAAGGATCCCCATTGGGTAAAAGCCATGGAAGAAGAAATGTCCCAAATTGAGAAGAACGAGACATGGGAGCCAGTACCTCGTCCAAAGGACAAAAACATAATAGGAACCAAGTGGGTGTTCAAAAATAAAATGAATGAAGAAGGACAGGTTATCAAAAACAAGGCAAGGCTTGTCTGCAAAGGCTATTCACAAATTGAAGGAATTGACTTTGAAGAGACATCTGCACCAGTACCTCGTATGGAAGCCATCAAGATGTTCTTGGCATTTGCTTGCTCAAAAGGATTCAAAATCTATCAAATGGACGTAAAATCAGTGTTTCTGAATGGGGAACTCAAGGAAGAAATCTACATGGAGCAACCAAAAGGGTTTGATCTAATAGAAGGAAAAGACTTAGTCTATAACTTGAAAAAGGCATTATATGGGTTGAAACAAGCTCCCAAAGCTTGGTATGCAAGATTGGATCACTATCTTCAACAATAAGGCTTCAAGAAGGGAGTGGCAGGGAGTAATCTCTACCTAAAGACGAATGAAGGTAAGCTACTAGTCACACTTGTTTATGTTGATGATCTGATTTTTGCTAGCAATAATGATGAAATGAGCCATGAATTTTTTCAAAACATGTCAAGAGAATTCGAGATGTCAATGATAGGAAAGTTATCTCACTTCCTTGGACTACAAGTATCTCAAACCAAAGCAAGATTGTTTATATCTCAAGCCAAATATCTTAAAGACATGCTTAAAAGATATGGAATGGAATATTGTGCACCCATGAGCACACATATGACCACAAATTGCAAATTAAGCAAAGATAATGACTCCCCTCCAGCAGATGCAACTCATTACAGATCAACAATTAGAGCCCTTATGTACTTCACTGCTACAAGACCCGACATAATGCAGGCAGTAGAAATGGTGGGAAGATTTTAATCTACTCCTAAACAATCCCATTTGTTAGCTGTAAAAAGAATTCTCAGATATCTAAAAGGAACACCTGATTTCGGTCTTTGGTACCCTAAGAGCTCAACATTGACTGTAACTGCATACACCGATGTTGATTGGGCCGGAAGTGTAGATGATCTGAAAAGTACTAATGGAAATGAATTCTTCCTGGGAGACTGTTTAGTATCTTGGCTCAGCAAAAAACAGGCATCCATATCATTATCCACAACCGAAGCCGAGTATATAGCTACAACAAACTGTTGTACTCAAATACTATGGATGAAGGAAGCTCTAAAAGATGTCAACATAGGTACAAATCAACCAGTTACCATCTATTGTGATAACACAAGTGCTATCAGTCTCAACAAAAATCCAGTGATGTACTCAAAGACCAAACATTTACCAATCAAGTATCATTTCCTGCGTGAACAAGTAGCTGAACAAAACATCGTTTTGGAATATATCAATACTAAGGAGCAGATAGCTGATATTTTCACAAAACCTCTTCCTCGAGAAGCATTTGAACATCTTTGTCAAAAGATGGGGGTTATCTCTTTAACATCACTCAAGTTCATTCATAAAGATATTGCAAGACAGGGGGAGCAGTTCTATAGGGGGAGCAGTTTGACGGGGGGAGTCCGTATGCATTGGGAGAGTAGAAGAATATTGCCATCAATAACAAAGGGGAAGATCGTTGACATAGATTGTCATTCATGTCAATATGGCAATATTCGAGGAGCTAAGAGGAGCAAACAGAGATATCGGAGGAGCCAAGAGGAGCAAACAGAGCCACCAAAGGAGCAAATAGAGCAAAGAGCAGACAGAGCCATTGGAGGAAGAAATCAGAGCTATCGGATCCATCGGAGGAAGCAAAGAGAGCTATCGGAGCAAGAATGCCAAAGAATACTCTATTGGAGGCGAAAGACTTGGGTGTATTGTAAATACACTATTGTAGGTGGAAGTTTTAATGTTATCAGGCCCATAGAACCCATATAGCATCACCCCTGTGTATTTACTTGTTTATTGTCGAATGCCTTTTACATAGAGAAATCATGCTAAACACTTAGCAGAGTCGGGAAAGTGGACTTGAAATTTTATGCATGGGAGCGTTGAGTCTTATCGAGTCCGGCACATATTATCGCATCCCTATAAGGTTAAGGTCTAGACCTGAACCTTTGCGATTTGTGATTGCCGACGTATATCGCATCGGCACTTTCGGAGCAGGCGTTATAAAGTGTTAAGCGGCCCATTGCAATCGTTTATAGCGATTAGCGATGTTGCATCGGACCTCCACCAAGGGCAAACCCCCGATTGTGATACATATATACGCGGACCCGCTACAACATTGTGCTATGGGTTAATAATGTATCGCATCCGCCCATCGCAATGATACACAAAGGGGGTTCCTCCACAAGTGTCGATTGCGATTACACTGCAGACCCGATACAGTATAGATGCAGGTCTAATAATTCTTGAAGTCTGCCCTTTAACGTTTTCGCTTGTTTTCCGCATATTTCCTGTGTATTTGAATATTTGCCTTGTGAGGGGTTTGGAGGCAAAAATACATTAAGGAATGCTCCCGATAGTTTAGGAGGCTGAACTAAAGCCGATTGTGATTGTGATTGGGACATGGCATGTTCGTTAAATAATGTTGTCTCTATGTATGCTTGTTATCATTGAAGAAACGGGGCTCTGTTACAGTTTTTAACACACAGCGACTGAAAAGCCAGGAAGCTGAATGGAAAGCCAACGTAGAGGAAACCGAAAAGCCAAATCAATGGAGAAGAGGGAAGCCAAAGGACAAGCCATCACAGAGGAAGCTAAAGCAAGCGTGGAAGAAGCCGAAGAGCCAGTGGAAAGCGTAAATGATCAATCAGAGGCATCAGGAATACATAAAAATAGAAAAAACAAGGAGAGATGGGTGTTGTTGTGTATAATCAGAGCGAGAGGAAGCTTAGGTTTAGGCAGAGGAAGGCAGAGGCAGGAGAAGCAGGAGGAGGAGAACAAGAGTGAAGCAGAAGCTCAATGGGCTTGGGAGCAGAGAACTACAGCGAAACAGTTTATACAAGGTTTGGGTTGGAGCCCGAGGAGTTGGAGCCTCAGAACTGAAAGGACTGGAATCCTTGGGAGTTGGTGCTCCTAAGTGCAGAACTATTGCCTTGGAAGAGCAGAGTTGGTGCTTTAGAGGTTGGAGCCTCTCAAAAGTCCAAGTTGGTGCTTGGAAACTGATTGCAACCAGCTATATATTGTATTTAATTCATTGCACTGTTTGTGTTAATAAAAGCATTTATTTCAGCTATCTATTTCTATGTTCCATATATATATTATATATATAATATATATAATATATATATATATATATATATTATATATATATATATATATATATATATATGTTTTTGGTGATAAAAGAACAACATAAAAAGAAACACTGATTCACCCCCCCCCCCCAGTATTTTCTGATTTTCTCACATGGTTTCAGAGCTAAGGTGAAGAAGGAAGAAAAAGGCAAGTTAAAGGATCTATTGAGGAGAAAGAAGAGCAAGAAAAGGGGCATTAAAAGGGAGATCACACAAGAAGACAAGCCTATTATTTATAGGAACAATGACAAACTCAATGAAGGGAGAAAAAAAACTAGAACGGGCCTCCAACTATAGGGCCTGAACAAAGAGAATAGACCTCATTCTCGAAAAGTTCAAGGAAAAATCAAGAAGCCTACTAATGAATCAAGTAATGCAAATAAAGTGAAGTTTAGAGAAGTTGAAATTGTGGCTATGAATCTAATAGTGGATGGAGTTAAGGATAACTTAATTCCATGCATATCAAACATAAATTTCACTCAAGAAATGTATGAGGCACTCTCCAAGTTATTCAAAATCAAGAACATTGGTCAAATAGCAAGCCTCAAGAATGAACTAAGAATTGTCAAAATGATTAATGATGATACTTTTTCATCACACTTTATAAGAATATATAGAATCGGGGATGAAATCCAAGCAATAGATCAATTTTTCCCAAAAAAGGAGCTCATAATTACTGCCCTTCTAGGGCTACCTAAATCTTGGAGTGTCTTTGCATCAAGACTCAACAATTGGAAGGATATGCCAACATTTGAGCAAATGTGGAATGCATGTAGCCAAGAAGAAGCCAAAATATTGATGGTAAACAACAAAAAGGAGAATGAAGAAGAAAAAACCTTGAATGCTTACTCTGCTCATCACAGAAGGAAGGGAACCTTCAACAAGTTCAAAGGACCAAAGAAGAAAATGGACCTATCCAAGGTTGAATGTTACAATGGTGACAAGATGGGACATTACCAGAGTCATTGTCCTAAGAATCCTAGAAATAAGAAGAAAGAAAGGGAACATGCAAATATTGTTGATGGAGGACACCAAAGAAGAACAAGACTGAAGAAGAATTAGAAGTCAAGGACATATACTACTAAGTCCTCCCTTACACATATCCTTCCTTGGTCTTCTATTCTAAGTTTTGAAGTTCCTTTAATTATTTTTGAAGTTGTAGGTATCCCTCAAAGATTGGATTAAGAGGGAGCCCTCACCATTTACAAAGATAAGCATCTTACTCCTTGTCCTACCTTTTATGTTTGGTTTCCCTCTCTTATCAAGATGTGTTTGAATTATATGTTGATAACCTTTCTTTTTATATGTTTCTTGGTTAGGAAAGCTTGTTTTTTGCTCAAGGGTTATGGAGAAGACTTCAAAGGATAGACTTGAAGCATGAAATAAGCTCTATTGAAGCCCTTCAAGCATTGATCTCTTATAAGGTTTGTTAAAAAACAACCCAAAGTATGTCTTAGCCTTTAAGCTATGTTACAAAGTTCTCTTCATATAAAGGTACTATCATTCTTTTAATTTGTGTTCTACATTACTAACATTGTTATGTCTAGGGTTTTGAATCGTAGGAGATTCTTCTCTGGGTGATTAATCATTCGATTGAATCACCCTTATTATATTTTTTGTATGGAACCCTAAAAGGTTCTTTATAAAACCCTAACCTAAGGGTATGTCTATAGTTATGAAACCCTAGTCTACTTAGGGTTGTTGACGAACTCTAGAATTCCTATTCTTTTGATGTTTTGGTATTATTAGGATAAAATCCCTAGTTCTTTAGGGTTTGCTATCTAAAGTTATGTATTGAATCCCTAGATCTTTAAGGTTTGAAGAATTAGGGTTTATGAGCAAAACCCTTATAATATCTATAGTAAGATCCTAGGAATGAAGCCTTAGGTGTATGTTTGTTTGTCTAATCAAAACCCTAGCCTGGTCAAAATTTTTGTATTTCTAACCTTAATTTATTGATATTTGTGTGATAGACTTGTGCATTATTATGAAATCCTACATATGCATGTATGCTAACCTAATTGTTGATGCTCATAGTTTGTAAATATAATGGTTTGTAACTAAGCCCTAGTAGAAGTTTGATATTCTAGGATATGATGATGATGTTTTCGATATGATTTAGTCTAGGGTTTGCATCAAACCTTAGAAAAGTCTAAAACATTGAATGCATAGTAGAATTTTTATTTGATTGAATTATTGATATCTAAGGCTTTGTGTCTCTAAGATGAAATCTAGGGTTTGTAATGGATCATAGTAGAACATGTCATATATCCCTAAAAATAATATTGAGGCCCTAGATAGAATGAGACTGATCTACATTGCCTTTTGTTGCAGTCTAGGGTTTGTAACAAAATCCTAGCAAGAATTTGAAGTTTAGAAGCATATGTTTGATTATGAACCTAACTAGGTGTAGGTATTTGATGTCTAAAGTATTTGATTGTTTTGATGGTTCCATTATATTGACATAACTTTGATATTGTTAACTTCATGCTTCTATATATGCATTTGGTTGTACTTGCTATTGATGTTTTGCAGGTACACAATCTTCAAGATAATGAAGATATATGTATAAGCATGATGAAGAAAGCTATAAGGATGATGATGAAGATGACCTTGATGAAGTCATGAAAGGTTGAAGCTTCCCTGATGTTATATAAGAAGGAAGTGATTGATCTCCCTAAAAGTTAAAGAAGGAGTCTGGATAAAAGTATATCCCCCTAGTTAAGAGGGAGGGCATATTATGACAATAAATACCCTTGATGAATATGACGCTGCAAACAAAAGATTTGAGGATGTATTTGGTGTTGTTGAATAAAACAAGAAGAAGAAAGCTTCCAACAAAATTATGTACGGATGACTTGATGATACAAGCAGCATCTGAATGAGTGACGACCTTGAAGGTTTATGTTTACTTATATATGTATTTAAAATTTTATTGCTTGTTCGAGTTTATACAAGTAAATCTCTTCATAAAGAAGGATGAACACTTGAGAAGCATGCTTGGACAAATGGATATATCTAGTTTATTAGGGAGAGTTGAAGCATCTAATGGTGGATGCTTGGGAGGACGTCTGGTTAGCATGTGTGTTGATGTCCAGATCCCGAAGAGGGGGGGTGGCGTTGGTCTTGGAGCTCTGACCTTGGATACACGCCTAGATCCCTGGGTTGATGGTTACTTAGTAAGCCTAAAGGTACCTAGACTCGTTGAAAGCTTTAGTCCATCTTAGTCCCACCCAAATAGATAACCTTGGTCAGGTATCTAGGGGGTGGCACTAAGTGTGCCTGAACTCTTCGTAGTTAATATTGGAGATCTTCCATGCACCTCTATATGGTTGTAATTATGAATACCTCCCTAGTTAAGAAGGAGTGTTGAAGAATGTAACTAGTGTCGGTCTTCATAATTGTACTTGAGTCATAATGAAATGTATTTATCAAAAAAAAGAAAAAGAAATTTTATTATTAAAGAAATTGACCTATTAAAGCATTAGTTTCATGATTGGGTCAATTGTTTTTAGGTCAAAGCCTCTGTTGAAATTTCTAAATCTAACCCATTAGAAATACCTACTGCATCTTCTGGTTTAAATTCTCCTACTTGTTTATTACATTAACAAGTTATTTATGAATATAAATACTGAAAAATAAACACAGATGCAACCTTAACTCATATACAGCTCAGCAACTGAAAAATCGAGACAAACACACAAGGGACACCATTATTTTTGGACAATTGTCCCCGGGAAAACACAATGCGGGAAAACCAGTGCAGCAGTTCATAGGGTTTTATTATTATGCAGATTCTTGAGTACAACTACGATGTCGAAATAGCTCACCCAACAGAGATTGTTACACAGCAGTAATACCTCTTCTCAGAGACATATATTCAGCGAGTCTGCCCCACAAAAATCCTTTCGATGCTTCCTCTCGGCTTTGCGTCAATCCCTACTAACCTCAGCATCACTCCTAAAGCCCTTGTGTTAGCCTTCTAGCTCTTTGTGTCAACACTCTGGCCTTCTGCGTCACCCACGCATGCCCCTCAGCCTTTGTGCAGTCTCTAGGTGCCTCTGCGTCAGCCTCGTTGGTCACTGCGCTAACCCTCAGGCATTATCTCTACCTCTCTGTTATGTAATCAATGCCCCTCGCTGCAACAGATCACTTATTCGAATTTTCTTAGCAAGCCCCACTCCAGAAAATCGAACTAACTGATCAATCTTGGTGTATCTCCAACTGACCCTCAAGGCTCCTCTTAAGCTTTTTATGTTAAGTCTTCAACGGCCGAGATTAAGTCTCTAATAAATGGCTAAGATTAGATTTAGCTTGATCCATGCCATTTAGAACATTCTCAACTAGTTTTATATTAATATCGATTAATATTTTAATTTTCCTAAGTTTAGACTTAGGAACTCCATTAAAAATATTAATTATTTTAATATCTCTCTAGCCGGGTGGAATTTCCCCAAACCATTTTTGGATCTTGGATGTCTTATGTGCCTTAGCCTCTCTACCAATTTTCATGGCTAGAGCACATCCGATGCTACCAAAAATCAACACTCCCTCTTAGCGAAGAATGTGCTCTAGTAATGCTCCACCATTGAACATCACACTGATCCTTCCGCACTAGTACATGAGCTGATGCTTGGCCTGTTACCCAACATCCAATGCATTGTTGCTTCCTATATTGTTTCCCATGACACTACCACTGCCACTGCTACATCTGTACTGCAGCTCCCTCTCAACATGTTTCCCATAGCACTACCACTGCTAACTGCTACCCTGCAACTCAATTACCGAGAAGTAAGTAATTGATCTACCCAACTTTCGACATCCTTGTCAATTTGGAAGCCTCCTGCGGTTGAAGCTATCTCTGTTGCTATCCTGTGCTCCCTCTGTTGCCTTTGCGCTATTGCAAACACCTTAGTGCCTCTCACATTGTTGCATCCTCCATTGTGCCTCTCTCACTACTGCTAACACTTTTGTGCCTCTCGCACTGCTACAACCCCCATTGCGTTGCTACAGACCTCTACACTCTAGCACTGCCTTGTTGCTCCATCGCATATTGTTCCACCCGACCTCTATCATCCTGCTACTGTCGTTAAGGGCTCCCATAGCCGGATATGATCCAAGAGTTTGGGCACCTCAAGGATCCTGGCCCTCATCTTCTGTAGTCCTCCTGACTACAACTCGATGTCACCCCACCTCTTCCCTAGAGGTGCATGAGCACTCATGGCACAGTCATCATCAATCTCGACTTCTTTCTCCACCTTAGCCGGAGCTGCCTTGGAGTCAGAAGCCTCTCCCTTATTCTTCTTCCTGGGACACTGGGATGCATAATGACCCAGCTCCCCACAACGGAAGAACTTCACCTTAGAGATAGCCTTCTTCTTCCTCTTCCCCTGTTGTCCCACAGATGCTAGAGTCGCATCCTACTCCTCCTCTTTCTTGATTCGACCTCCCTTTCCACTACTCCCCGCCTTGATCAACCATCTGATCTCTTCTTGGCGAAGAGCTACCCACATCTCTTTCCATCCTGGAAGAGTAGGTCTACCCAAAATGCCATGGACAAATGTCTCCCACTCCTCAGAGACTGCATTCAGGGCGGTCCTCACCATGAACTTCTGATCCGGCGTGGCCCCTATGGAAGTAAGTTGGTCACGAATCTCCTGCAATCTGAGGAGGTATAGATCTATATGCTCCCCATTTTGCATCTAATACGACCATAATTGATTCTACAATAGCATCCCCTGATACAATGTCACCAAAGTATCCTACATCTCCTTTGTTGTGTTCTTTTCAACAATATGTGGTACGACATGATCCTTGACCCCATCAAGGATTATGCACTTTGCCCTCACCATTGCATCCCCATACTTCTCATTATCAGTTGGGGTCGACTAGGATAGCCACGGTTCTCAAGGAGAAGCCCTTGATGCGATGTCTATCTAGGACTGTCAGGATCCTGGCCTTCCAGATGACAAAGTTGGAAGCCCCATTCATCTTGTCTCGATCCCTCAGTCCGTTCACTACCATCTCCGCTCTTCTTCTGGACTCCCTCTGAGATCTGACTTCCCTCCTGCAAATCTCCCTCTATGTCCTGATTTCCTTGCTGGAAATATTCCCACCAAATGTCAAATCGCTCCTCTCCAATCCTCTTTGCAACTGCAACTCGGATCTGGATTTCTTAACTAGAAATCTGTTAAGGTAGGGACTCCCTCTACCTTGGTTTTGTCCCATTATGTATTGTTCTACTTCGACAGAAACAACACCCCACCAGCATCGCAACTATAATCTACCCACAACTCCCTAGGCCCCGGCAACAGAAGAAACTGAGCCTTCCATCTTTGCGCACTCTAGCAACAGCTAAATCACTCCTCTGGCCAACTACATGAAGCCTACCTGGCTGAGAAGGATGACGTGGCTCTTCGTGAGCCTCGTCTTCCTCTCTCTACCTCTGCATTGGCCCTATCGCTGGCTCGAAATGATGACATAGGCCCTCTACATCACTCCTTCTCTGCTGCCTTTTGCTTAGAAGCAACTCTGTCTCTCGGGACAGTAGCTACTACTGCAAATTTCTAATATCGATGAAGCCTTCAGTCCTCCTGTGATTTTCAACGCCCTGATACCATGTTGAAATTTCTAAGTCTAACCCGTTAGAAATCCCTACTGCATCTTCTGGTTTAAATTCTCCTACTTGTTTATTACATTAACAAGTTATTTGTGAATATAAATAATGAAAAATAAACACAGATGTAGCCTTAACTCATATACAGATCAACAATTGAAACACTGAGACAAACACATAAGGGACACCATTATTTTTGGACAATTGTTCCCAAAAAAACTCAATGCGGGAAATCGATGCAGCAGTTCAAAGGGTTTTATTATTATGCAGATTCTTGAGTACAACTAGGGTGCCGAAATGGCTCACCCAATAGAGATTGTTACACAACAGTAATACCTCTTCTCGAAGACAGATATTCAACTAGTCTGCCTCACGAAAATCCTTCTGGCGCTTCCTCTTAGCTCTACGTCAGCCCTGCTAGCCTCAGTGTCACTCCTGAAGCCCCTGCGTCAACCTTCTAGCTCTCTGCGTCAACTCTCTGGCCTTCTACGTCACCCATGCAGGCCCCTCAAACTCTTTGGTCACTACAACCCTCAGGCAATATCTTTGCCTCTCTGTTATGTACTCACTGCCCCTGGCTACAACAGATCACTTGTTCGAATTTGTTCAACAAGCCCTACTCCAGAAAATCGAACTGACTGATCAATATTGGTGTATCTCCAACTGACCCTCAAGCCTCCTCTTATACTTTTTCTGTTGAGTCTTCAACGGCCGAGATTAAGTATATAATCAATGGATAAGATTTGATTTGGCTTGATCCATGTCATTTAGAACATTCTCACCCAGTTTTATATTTATACCCATAACTCCATTAAAAATATTAATTATTTTAATATCTCCCTGACCGAGTGGAATTTCCCCAAACCATTTTTGGGCCTTGGAGATCTTATGTTCCTTAGCCTCTGTACCAATTTTCATGGCTAGAGCACATTCGATGCTACCACAAATCAACAGCCTCCATTGTAGGCTTCTCGGGTTTGTGTCAAGTGTCCTTGTCCATGTCATAATGTGAAGAACCCTTCTTGGGATTTATTTGTCAAAGAAGAAATTTATTTTATTGTAAAATAGGTCATTTAGGCCTCCTCCACCAAGTCGGCCTCAAACTAGACAAGTTGGCCTAAATATGGGCAGCATAATCACCATATAAAGGCAGTAACTCAACCTCATTAGACACACACTCACAATAAGTTTGATCTGCAACTTTTGGGGCAAGCAAAAGTTAAAATTTCAAGGAAGAAGGATAGCTAAGGAGAAGAAGGTCTCTCACAAGCATAACAAGTCGAAATTTTCTCTCTTTCCCACACGTGTGAAGTTGTGCAACCACCGGAAGGGGGCCAAAATTCTGCAATAATTGGGAGGCCGAAATTTTGTTGTTGGGGTGCCAAAATTCTACAGTAACTAGGAAGCCAAAATTATGTTGTTGGGGGGTCGAAATTCTGCATCTTGGAAGTCGAAGTGTTGGATTGTTGTTGGGTTGAAGTTGTTGAAATAAGAAGAGACTACTATATTATATTGGAAGGCTAACTTGGTGGAGGAGGAAGGTTTATTGGTCTAGGGTCTTGGTCCATCGCAATTTGAATTACTAAAGGAAGAGTTCTTGACTGGGTTTTCCCCTATATAGGGTTTTTAGCCCTGGTATTCGCCTATATCTAGTGTCCCAAATCCACAAGTTTTGCTTTTGATAATTTCTTGATGAAACAAAGATAGAAGAAGAACATAAGAAAGTTAATAAGAACATAAGAATATCACAAGTAATTATCAACATAAAAAAATATTTCAGCCTTTCCGATTTTGTAACAGGTTGATGGTTGGCAAGTAAGGTTGATGTTACCTAGATTGGTTGAAAGCTTAAGCCCATCTTAGTCCCACCCAGATAGATTACTCTGGTCAAGTATCTAGTCCACAACATTGAGTGTGTTAGAACTCTTCATAGTTCATTTCGAGATCTTCCATGTACCTCTTATATATGTAATTATGAATACCTCCCTAGTTAAGAGGAAGTGTTGACGAATGTAACTAGGGTCGCTATTTATAATTGTACTTGAGTCATACCTTTGTCGAAAGAAATTATTATTATTATTATTATTATTATTAAATTGACTTATTAAAGCATGGATTTCATGCTTGGGTCAATGGTCATAGGTCAAGCCTCCACCGTAGGCTTCTAGGATTTTTCTGTTGAGTCAAATTCAAAGTTTGATGTAAGAAACTCTTCTTGGGAAGATGATTGAAAAAATATTTAAGTGTCAAATTAAAATCCTACCTCTCCTCCATCAAGTCGACCTCAAAAGTAATCCTCTACAAGTCGATTCCTCAAATTATTCATGTTGGCCTCAACTACAGACAGAAACCACTATATATACCCCAGTGAAGTCGTCTAAATGGAGGAGAAGAAAAGAAGTTTGTATGACTATAGAAAATGAAGATCAGGGAAAAAATTCCCAATAGTTTAGGGTCGAATTTCTCTACATTACAAGGGCCGAAATTTTCTATTATTGCAAGGCCTAAGTTATAAATAATTATAGGACCTAGTTCTTCTTTCTATAGTTGCAGGAGCTAATGTTGGTTTGTGATTAATGAAGGGTTGTTCTCTTATTTAGAATATCAATTTGGAAGGAAACTACTTCAATGGAAAGGTTGACTTGATGGATGGAGAGAGTTTTAGGTCTAGAGTCTTGGTTGTCTCACTCTGATTTGAATCTACTGAAGGAAGAGTTCTTGACTGGGTTTTCCCTTATCTAGGGGTTTTTCTTTGGTTGTGTGCCTTATTTTGTGTCCTTTATTTATTAATTGGCATTACTCTTGATGATTAAAACAAAATAATTGGAAGAACTAATAATTACGTATCACAAGATAATGTCATAATAAGAGAAATCAACTTAAGTCAATTTGTTCCCCTAATGGATTTCTTAACATGTTGCAGGGGTCAAAAATTTCAAACCTGCAGTGGAGGCCAAAATTTTGTAATTGGGGTTCGAAGTTGTGCAACTGGAAGAGATTTGACTTGGATAGAGGAAGCATATCATCAAAAAGGTTTGACTTGGTCTTAGAAGGGTATTGGTCTTGGTCTAGAGGTCTTGGAATTCGTCTTTGGAGAATCTATAAGAAGAGAAGAGATTTGTAGGTTTTTCTCTCGAGAGGAGAGGTTTTGTCTCTCGCTTGTATCCTACAGCTTGTGTCCTTGTGTACTATTGATCTTCATGTTTTGGTAGTTATTTTATGATAACAACAACATAATAATAAGAAAAGAAGAAACTAATAATCGAGAAAATTTAAAGAACATCACAAGTAGTTATCAAGTCTAAGAGAAATCACCTCCTTATTAGCCCTATTGATTTCTCAACACAATAGGCATGTTCTTGTCCTAGGGCAGAGCCATGGTTTAGGTTTGTTTCAAGAGGGAAAGAGGTCAATCACTATAAGCCGAAAAATGTGCCCTTCTGTTGATTTGGGGTAGCATCCGATGTGCTCAAGCCACGAAATTCGGTGGAGAGGCTAAGGCACATGAGATCTCCAATACCCAAAAAGGGTTTGGGAAAATTCTAAACAGTTTGGGAGATATTAAAATACTTAATATTTTTAATGGAGTCACTAAGTCTAAACTTAGGGAAAATAAAATATTAATGTGAATTAATATAAAATTGTGTTAGAATGGTCCAAGAGTCATGGATCAAGCCAGATCTAATCTTAGCCCTTGATTAGGTACTTAAGCTCGGTTTTTGATTTGTCAACGAGAAAAGTATAAGAAGAGGCTTGAGGGTCACTTGGAGAACACACCAAGTTGATCAAGATTTCGACTTTCTAGGGCAGAATTTGCTGAGGGAGTCGAGAAAGTAATCAGAGTTGCAGTTGAGGGGCAATGAATACAGAAGTAGAAAGGTAGAGATGGTGTCAGGAGGTTCAGCGCAACAGCCGGGAAAGCTAATGCAGAGGGAAGAAGCCGGAACTGTCGGGAATAGCCGAGAACTGCCAAAACAATCGGGAAAGCTGACGCAAAGGGCAGAAGCCGGAACTGCCTGGAACTACCAGGAACTACCGGAACTGCCAAGAACAGTCAGAACTATCGGGAAAATTTGACGCAGAGGGTAGAAGCCGAAACTGCCAAGAACAGTCAAAACTGTCAGGAAAAGTTGACGCAGAGGGCAGAAACCGGAACTACCAGGAACAGCCAGAATTGCCAGGAATTGTCGAAACTGCGGGGAAAGCTGATGCAAAGGGAAAAAGAGGTTGATGCAGTCCCTAGAGGTTGACGTTGGGGTTTTTCGTGGGGCAAATTGGAGCTGAGGAGTTGTCGAAGTGTTTATCTGGGGTTTCAGCCGAAGCATCTATCTCTGAAGAAGAGGTACTACTGCCAAGATTATTCTCTGTTGGGTGAGCCGGTTTTGGCACCTAGATTGTATTCAGAAACTGCATAATAATAAAACCCTCAGATAGTTGCACCAATTTTCCCGCATTGGGTTTTTCCGGGGACATTGGTCCAAAAACAACGGCGTCACTTGTGTGCTTGTTTTGTTTCCTTCAGTTGATGATCTGTAATGTGTTGAGCATGTACTTGTATTTATTTCTAGTATTTACATGGCAAATAACTTGTTAATTAACAGAACAAGTAGGTAGGAATAAATCAGAAAGTACATGAAGGGTTTCTAACAGGTTAGACTTAGAAATTCGAACACCTTCCACTAGGCCAAAAGTTAAGTTCCAATGATAAAAATTATGCTATATCTCATGGCCAAAAACTTGCACCAAACAAATCCTTCTCACAAGACAAACATTGTTCCAATATTAGCAAATGTTATGGGTTGCAATATATTTTCCTTGTCCAGATGCAAGTTTTGTCCACAAAGTAGATACAGGTTTGCACAGGACGAATATTACACAAAGACTACAATGCGATATTTCAACAGATATGCACAGGTCTGAATATCTCCAAGAACACTGCTCACGGGTCTGAAAAACAAATCCTTCACAGGGTCCGAAATTGCAATTCCTTTCTAAGAAAGGACAAGTTGTAGAGGATTGTAAAAGGTTGTGGTTCACGTCTATAAAATGTCAAATTTCAAGACTGATTATAGGTCTGTGGTGGGGCCGAAAATCCAGACCACTTAGGCCAAATTTATGGTGGCCACAAGGGCAAAATTTTAGGCCTAAAATAGGGTGAAATTTCAGAGGCTATCTCAGCTCCAAAATGTCGAAATCTAAGCTCTTTCAGACAGCCAAATTGTACAATCCGAAGTCTTTGCCCAAAACAAAAATATCACAAAAAATTATTACTCCAAAATCTCACAAAGAACTCAAAAAGTGTTGCTCCAGAATTCGATTAAAAGAGGTATGCTTCTGAACTTGTTATCTCATATCCGAATTGCTTGCCAAAATGAGGCGTACTAACCTTCTATTTATACTTGTTTCGACTAAGGAAAAGACACCACTATTGGGTGAAGACGTCGACATATATAGGCTCAGGTAGGCTTGAAATATAGTGAATTTTGAATTAAAAATTTTATTTTTTCCACAATGATAAAGAGTTAGGGGATGAGAAAATATTTTTGGGAGAGAGGATGAAGCCCTTTATAAACTAATGCAACAATTTTCTCATCTTATGGACAGTAATATAAATATTTAATGCTTGCAAGGGCAATAATTTATATATAGTTGGGACTTATTACCATCAACATATGCATTCAAATACATCTAGGACTTTATATATGGCACTTAGGGTATTGTAGGCCTTCATATTCAGCACTTAGGGTTTATCATACACTTTAATCTCCATGTTTAGGGTATCATGGGTGTTGTCACCTTGTTGTCGCACAGATTGTCATGACAACGCTCAGATCGGACGCTGTCACCCTGATCTCCAATCTCTCCGTTTAAGCCTGTCTCCCGAGGCTAGGGGGGTAGACCTTATGGGACAATGGATGACCAACTGTGGACCAGTTGGGTTGGGAGACACGAGGGAAAACAAGCACTTAATTGATCTTATTAAGTTAATAGACCAGTGCCTTTAATAATTAAATGATTATTTATCAAATTCTGCAGAAATATGAACTTATTAACCATCATTTATCATCAAAATACAAGATATTCAACAAATGCACAACGCCTTAAATGATAATCCAACAATTAAATTTCTAAAGAATGAATGCTTTAAATAACCACGAAATTCCTCGGCTGCGAGTGATTAAGGGGAGAGTTAATGAAGGGGCGGCCTCATTAAGAGGCAAGTGGCTGCCCGCTTCAGACAGATGGACGGAAGCATCTCGAGACAGCTTCCCCCGTCCGGCACGGTTAAATGCGGCCTTAACTCCGCATGGGAGAACGGTCACGCAGAGCATTATATCCGTCGACCTCCTCCGCCTGACGATGCACTGTGAAGGGTTGGCAAAGGTTGGAATGGTTAGCGTATGGTCTCGGTGTTCTGTTAGCAGTTTGTTCAGGTCGTGGATGAGTGTGTTATGGTTGAGTGTGCCAGGATTTAGACCTCGGCCCTCTGCTCAGAAGGCCTTGGTCTTTACCCTGGGTTGCTCAGGCTTCCTTGTTGGTTCGCATCAGGCGGCCCTGGTCTCTGTGTGTTACATCCGGCTTCAAAGTATTCGGGCTCTGAGCGCTCCGCCCAACGCGGCTCTGGTTTTTCACTGTCTGCAGATTTGGGTGGTAAGTTCCAGTCCTTTCCATTGTGTTATTTCTACTGTTATCCACTTACCTTGTCGACTTCTGTGTGGAGAAGGGCACATTTGGATTCCGGGTAGAAGAGTCTCAGGATGGCGCGTGAACGAATGCGCCAAAGTTGTCGACGGGGTGGCTCAAGGGTGGCGCTAGAGCTCGTGCTTCTTCTCCATGATCCTCGGCCTCACTCGGCTCTCCCTCTGAGGAAATCAACTCACCAAGAGCTCGGCAAGGACGAGGCAGAGGGAGAGGGCGGGGAAGGACAGTGGTGTGCTCGCTCGACTCACACCCTTCAACTCGATTTCGGTTCCCTTGCGTCTTGGATAACGCCACCTATTATGTTACAGTCAGGCTCGAGAAATGTGAGCACGCAGCTATGCCAGAAGTCCCAGAGGAACCACGACCACCCTCGCCTGTTCAGAGCACTCGACTGCAGCCCGCGGAGGCCTCGGGTGCGGTGGCGGGAGCAGCGGCGGGAACAAGCGAGCCTGCATGGAATGATCCCCCCTACACGAATTCAAGCGCCTCTGATCCATACACCTGTCCCGTGGTGGAGGAACAACCATCCACCTCCATGGATGAGTAAGTCCTTTGTTTGGCTGCTCTTAGAGCTTCAGAATGGCGGCTCGCTAGTTTTGTGTCGATTCTCGTTCACGTATGTTATGTCTGTTATGTGTTTTATGTCGAGTATGTATGGAAGCTCCGTGTCTGTAAAATTCCCCCTCGCTTCGGCAGGCATAGGAAGCTATTTCGCATGTAACTAGTCTGTTATGGGTTCGGGTCTGGAGTCGGTGGACAGTCTCTTCGTTCCACAGTTTTTCAGGTTCATGTTCATGTTCAGTCACAGTTTTTCAGGTTCATGTTCAGTCAGTGGCAGCCATCCTAGCATGGCGGATGTAATCCTTTTGTAACTCTTTTTTGTATAATATATTAGCAGTAGCACAATTTACACAAAAAAAAAAACCACGAAATTTAAATGCTACCCAGATTTCAAATAGTTAATCTCCAGATATAAACTTTTTAAGCACATTTAACTTCACCTCAACAGAGAAAAAACTTTAAAAAGAATTTCCAAATTTTAATTAGCCTTATTCAAAAAAATTTAATTTTTATATATTTTCATACAAATAAAACAAAATTAAAAACTAAGTAAACTAACATAACTCAAAAATTATTAAAATTTAATCCTAAACCAAATATGAACCTCTATTAAAAATCTAAAATTTAAAATTTGATGATTTTTTTTTTTTTATAATTTTTTTTGATATTTTTTTAAATCAAACTTAAAAAATATCTAAATTCTAAAAACTAAAACTAAAACTAAGATGTAATAAGTCTCTAAAAAAAAAAAAACAACAAAAAAAAAAAAAAATTAACATCTAATATATACAACAAAATGGAAATTTATAATAAAAATCTAAATCCTAAATAAGAAATCAAAATGAAAAGAAAAATCAAATCTAACCTTTTATATTATATTTTTTATTCAAAAGAAAGCAAACTAAAACTAAATGAAATCTAACCAAAATAAAATAAAAATCAAACCTAAAATCTAAAATTACCCAAATCTAAGCTAACCTTTCTAAACTAAAGTTTAATTTTAAAACTAGGACTTAAACTAAATAAAATCAAA
>APFE030914398.1:283278-307136 GCA_000404065.3 Pinus taeda | reverse complement strand
AGAAGGAGACTCATTGATCCTCATCAATGCAACCATTCGAATACAAGCAGGATCACCCGCTACCAAAGTTGCTTCCAGTTGGAGACTGCTCAGCAGGGTAGAAGCACTAGAGGACTAGCTGAGGAGTCCTAATAGTATTATCTTTCAGCACGTTAAGAGATCCGCCAATAAGGTAGCAGATCGCCTGGCCAACCAAGGAGTTAATCCGAATAGCTCCCCCTACTCAGGTAATCTCAATGACTCAGAGGACATTAATCTTCAACAGGATTGCCTCTCTCTGGAAAATCAGGACCTTCAACCCCCGGCTGCGGGTGATTAAGGGGAGAGTTAATGAAGGGGCGGCCTCATTAAGAGGCAAGTGGCTGCCCGCTTCAGACAGGTGGACGGAAGCGTCTCGAGACAGCTTCCCCCGTCCGGCACAGTTAAATGCGGCCTTAACTCCGCATGGGAGAACGGTCACGCAGAGTATTATATCCGTCGACCTCCTCCGCCTGACGATGCACTGTGAAGGGTTGGCAAAGGTTGGAATGGTTAGCGTCTGGTCTCGGTGTTCTATTAGCAATTTGTTCAGGTCATGGATGAGGGTGTTATGGTTGAGTGTGCCAGGATTTAGACCTCGGTCCTCTACTCAGAAGGCCTTGGTCTTCACCTTGGGTCGCTCAAGCTTCCTTGTTTGTTCGCATCAGCCGGCCCTGGTCTCTGTGCGTTACATCCGGCTTCAAAGTATTCGGGCTCTGGGCACTCCGCCCAGCGCGGCTCTGGTTTTTCCCCGTCTGCAGATTTGGGTGGTAAGTTCCAGTCCTTTCCATTGTGTTATTTCTACTGTTATCCACTTACCTTGTCGGCGTCTGTGTGGAGAAGGGCACATTTGGATTCCGGGTAGAAGGGTCTCAGAATGCCGCGTGAGCGAATGCGACTCATTAATCGACGGGGTGGCTCAAGGGGTGGCGCTAGAGGTCGTGCTTCTTCTCCACGATCCTCAGCCTCACTCGGCTCTCCCTTTGAGGAAATCAACTCACCAGGAGCTCGGCAGGGACGAGGCAGAGGGAGAGGGCGGGGAAGGACAGCGATGTGCTCGCTCGGCTCTCACCCTTCCACTCGATTACGGTTCCCTTGCGTCTTGGATAACGCCACCTATTATGTTACAGTCAGGCTCGAGAAATGTGAGCACGCAGCCATGCTAGAAGTCCCAGCGGAGCCATGACCACCCTCGCCTGTTCAGAGCTCTCGACTGCAGCGTGCGGAGGCCTCGGGTGCGGTGGCGGGAGCAGTGGCGGGAACAAGCGAGCCTGCACGGAATGATCCCCCCTACACGGATTCAAGTGCCTCTGATCCATATGCCTGTCCCGTGGTGGAGGAACAACCATCCACCTCCATGGATGAGTAAGTCCTTTGTTTGGCTGCTCTTACAGCTTCAGAATGGCGGCTCGATGGTTTTGGGTCAATTCTCGTTAACGTATGTTGTGTCTGTTATGTGTTTTATGTCGGGTATGTATGGAAGCTCTGTGTCTGTAAAATTCCCCCTCGCTTCGGCAGGGATAGGAAGCTATTTGGCATGTAACTAGTCTGTTATGGGTTCGGGTCTGGAGTCAGTGGACAGTCTCTTCGTTCCACAGTTTTTCAGGTTCATGTTCAGTCACAGTACGCTTAAATGTTCAGCGGCAGCCATCCTAGCATGGCGGATGTAATCCTTTTGTAACTCTTTTTTGTATAATATATTAGCAGTAGCACAATTTACACAAAAAAAAAAACCACGAAATTTAAATGCTACCCAGATTTCAAATAGTTAATCTCCAGATATAAACTTTTTAAGCACATTTAACTTCACCTCAACAGAGAAAAAACTTTAAAAAGAATTTCCAAATTTTAATTAGCCTTATTCAAAAAAATTTAATTTTTATATATTTTCATACAAATAAAACAAAATTAAAACCTAGTAAAACTAAACATGGAAACTCAAAATATGTAAAAATTTAATCCTAAACCAAATATGAATACCCATAATCTAAAATTAAAATTTTTTATGATTTCTTTATTTTTTATAATTTTTTGATATTTTTTAAATCAACTTAATAAAAATTTAAATCTAAATCTAAAAAACTAAAAACTAAAACTAAGACTGTATAAGTCTAAAAAAAAAAAAAAAAACAAAAAAAAAAAAATCATTAACATCTAATATATACAACAAAATGGAAATTTATAATAAAAATCTAAATCCTAAATAAGAAATCAAAATGAAAAGAAAAATCAAATCTAACCTTTTATATTATATTTTTTATTCAAAAGAAAGCAAACTAAAACTAAATGAAATCTAACCAAAATAAAATAAAAATCAAACCTAAAATCTAAAATTACCCAAATCTAAGCTAACCTTTCTAAACTAAAGTTTAATTTTAAAACTAGGACTTAAACTAAATGAACAATTCATAAAGTAAACACTTAAAAACTTTTTTATGCTTTTGGACTTATATTTTTTAACTTTTATTTTTTATATAGTTCTAACATTAATAATTCAAAATCCAAAATATAATCTTAAACTTTAACCAAAATCTAACTCCTAGGACAGAAAAATTCAAAACAAAAAAAAATCAATAATAATAATAAAACTAAAGATTAAATCCTTAAAAAAAAAAACTGAAATTTAAAATCAATAAAGCTAATTAAATTCTAGAATCTAAAATAAAATTTAAATCTAATGCTAATTTAAACTAAGAAACAAAAATACAAATGAAGTATTTAACTAAAATTTTTATACGTGCAGCCTACCAAAGATTGAAAGGAAATCGTGATTTTTTTTTGTTATGTATGTTAACGCAATGTGAGGAGGAGGAGCTTGACGCAGGTTGGAGAGCGAGATGGCGGCAGAGAATTGAGCTTGCAGGTGAGGGTTTCAGAAATGAAGAAGATGAGCGAAAACAAGGAGGATGGGACCAAGACGCAGGCAGAGAAGGCAGCTGCGTGATGGAGGGTTGCACGATGGAGCTGAGGGAAGCTGATTTGCTGCAGGTGAAAGCGTGAGTAGCAAGGCAGATCTTCAGTTTTGCATGCAGGAATAAAGGAATCACACACAAATGGCAAAGGAGGGTTGACCAGCACACATATCACACCTTTTTCGGAATTGTGTCAAATGATGTCAAATGGTTACCAAAAAGGGGAATCGAAGTCCAAAAAGGCCAAAGAGGAAAGCAAATATCAGAGACCAAAATCACGAGGGGGAGGCCTAAGCCTCAAAGCCAAAAGGAAAGCCAAAATCTAAAGAGTAGTGCCAAAATTTGGGACCCGATCACATCGGAACCCACTATCGGGAAGGCCTGCAGGAACGCATATCGGAGGTCAGTTTTTCGAAGGATTGAAAACCTTGGAACTTAATTTTAATTCCGTTTTCAAAAACTGACGATGATGAGGGGCTCTGATTTAGGCTGGCACTCGATCGCAAAGCATTCCAAAGGACCAAGGGATGCAGAACAAGGTGAAAACTTGGAGCATAAGCCATCGGAACATCGGAGTTTCGAAACTCCTTAACAAATGCATCTCTCTGGAAAGCATCGAAATCATGGAAGAAGGGGAAATACAAAGGAGACCTCTGAAAATCCAAAGACCCCAAGGAACTTTTATCTCTCCTCCAAAGAAGGCACCTGGAAACTAGTGATTCGTCCAGAAAAGTAGACATGGCTAATGACATGGCAGCATGAGGGACACGTGGCAATAATTTTTGGCATTTTTAAGGGCCTAAAGGGGAAATCTGGGTGACAGGTGTCACTACCCAAGAGGCACCACGTGGAGATGAGGAAGTCAACATGACCTCACTTCAGAGGTCTGCATTTCAGAGGAAGAGGCAATCGTAACTTTGTTATAATTAGCATTTGAAAAATCTTACAATGAAGAGGAGCTCTGAAATCATGTGGCAATCGATCATGGAAAACCAAAGGGACTAAGGGCGTAGAACTGGGTAGAGCACCCAAGTGCTAAGATAGAATTTCAGAGGATGGTCGCCATCGGAACTTACATTAGGAGAATTTTGAGGTTTATAATGGGCCTCCAAACAAAAATGTACAACCAAAATAACCTTTATAAGAACCGATAGGATTCAAGATGATTATGTCAACCATGTGGGATGATTCACCATTTTTGGAGTAAAAAAATAAAATTATTAAAATTTAATAAAATAATAAAGCTATGTTTTCAACTTGTATTTTTAACTTATCTCCATAAAGTTTTACTCAAATTTTGAGTAGGAGTACTCGTCGGACGTAAAATTTAATTCCTCATCCAAGGAGTACCCATGTTGCATACTTTTGATCGACCCTACTACATGAAAAATGAGAAAATCATGCTTTTTCATGTATTTCTCATTTTTCGTGTAGCAAGGTCCATCAAAAGTATGCAACATGGGTATTCCTTGGATGAAGAATCAAATTCTGCATCCAACAAGTGTTTTTGCTAAAAATTTGAGTAAACCCATAGGGAGATAAGTTGAAAATACGAGTTGAAAAATAGTTTTTTTCATTTTTCCCCCTAAAATTTGATGATGTAATCTAATCTTATTTTATTATTTCCACTATTATTTTATAATTTCCTTAGGAGGCCCATTTTAGACTTCAAAAATCGCCTAATGATTTTAATTCTAAATTGAAAAGCTTCTGATGAGAGGGGCTTCTATATATGCTGACACTTGATCACAAAGACCTAAGATAACCAAGGGCTCGAACCAAGGCCAAGCACCCAAGCATTATAAAGAATTTTAGAGGGAAAGGCCATTTAAACTTTTATTGGAAGAACCTTAGATGGAAGGAGCTCCGAAATCATGTGGCAGTTGGTCACAAAAGATCCAAAGAACCAAGGGCACAAAGTTGGGGCCGAACTCTGATCATTATGAGCCCCCATTGGAAGTGGGAGTTTTCGTAACTCCAAGATTAATTCTAAAATTAAAAACTTCTAATGAAGATGGCTTCGATATTATATAGCGCCAGGTCATGGGAACTCCGGAGAACCAACGAGGTAGGGAAGATTTAGCTCTTAAGCACTAGGGGCCATATCGAGGATGCGAATTTCATAACTCCTGTGAAAATTCTTTTGGAAAAGTTACGATGAAAAGGGGCTCTGGTATGTGGTGGCGCTTGGTCATGACTATCCAAAGAACCAAGAGTGAAGCTCGAATTACAAATGGAGATAGGCCCCGACAAGAGCCCAAAGGCTTTAGCACCCAAGCGTTGAGCCTAAGGTCACGGCTCCCAATCCCATGGGATGAACTGGAAGAGGGCCAATGGATGAAGAGCTCGAAGGCATCATAACTTTATGTCTTCAAAATGTCATCACAAATGACGTTACGAGGATAGAAGGCTCTGATATTGCAACGCCTATGTATTAAGCCTTTGGTCGCAGGGAGAGGACCCATGGTTGAGAAGTAATAAAGGAGCTCAAGCAAAAGAATGCTGATTTCGGGTAGCAGAATGTGCTCTAGCCACAAAATTTGGTGGAGAGGTTGGGGCACATGAAATCTCCAATACCCAGAAAGGGTTTGGGCAGATTCTAAACAGTTCATGAGATATTAAAATAATTAATATTTTAATGGAGTCCCTAAGTCTAAACTTAGAGAAAATAAAATATTAATGGGAATTAATATGAAACTATGTTAGAATGGTCCAAAAGACGTGGATAAAGCTAGATCTAATCTTAGCCGTTGATTAGAGACTTAATCTCGACCGTTGATATGTCAACAGGAAACGTATAAGAGGAGGTTTGAGGGTCATTTGGAGAATACACCAGAGTGCTCAATCATTCTATTCTCTAGAGTGGGGTTTGCTAAGAGAGATATAATTAGTCATCGGGAGATGTAGCTAAGGGAAATTTCATTACAAAGAGGCAGAGATAGTATCGAGGGAGCAACGCAGTAGCCAAGGAGAGTGATGTAGAGCCAGCCAGGGCTCACATAGAGGCAGCTGGGAGCTGCGTAGAGCCTCAGATAGGCCGCGTTGTTGACGCAAAGGGCCAGAGGGTTGACGCAGACCCATCCGGGGTGACGCAGGGCCAACGTGAGGCAGAGAGGGGCTGACGCAGTCCAGAGAGAGGCTAACGCTGTGGTTTCTGGGGGCATATTGGTGCTGAGTAGCTGCCAAAAGGATTATTCAGGGTTTCAGCCAGGAGATTTGTTAGAAACTGAGAGGTATTACTTCCAAGGAAATTCTCTATTAGGAAGGCCGGTTTCGGCACCCAAATTGTACTCTGATATTTCTTAATAAAAAAAACCTCAGATAATTGCACCGGTTTTCCCACATTGGGTTTTTCCAGGGACATTAGTCCAAAAATAATGGTGTCATATGGTGTATTTGTTTCTGTTTCTTTTAGTTGTTGATCTATAATATGTTGAGCATGCACTAGTGTTTATTTTCAGTATTTAAATTGTAAATAACTGGTTAATGAAAATAACAAGTAGGTATGAATAAATCAGATAAAGTGCATGGAGGGTTTCTAACTAAGTAAACTTAGAAACTTCAACATGGTATCATAGCATGATTTCAGATCGCAAGAGGACTAAAGGACATCAGCCGAGCGGAGCAATAACAGCAAAAAATAATTGTCCCGAGGTGATAGAAGTTGTTTCTAGCATAGCAGCAACAAGGAAGGGTGATGTAGTGTCTGCGTCATCAAGGGTGAGCTGGGAAGAGGCAACGCAGAGGCTAAGGAAGGAAAACGAAGCCTCACACAAAGCCACGCAATAGCTAGGAGGGTTGACGCAGTTGGCTGAGGAGGTCGAGTTGCTAGCGTCGGGATTGCGCAGAGCCTAGGAGCTCTCACCTTCAGGTTGCTGGGGTTTAGAAGGTTGTGGGAATATTGCAGAGTGGAGCTCATAAAGTACTGTAGTTAGAACAATACCTGACAGAAGGCCAGAGGAGTTTCTACTAAGGGTTTCCAGCCGAGGAACCCGACTCTGTGGTGTGGTTGCACAAGACGATCAGAGTAGGGGGCATCTCGACAGCGGTAGAAGGATTTCCAGGAGGGAAATAAGGACTCAAAGGGAGTCTAGAAGAGAACTTCCAGATGGGAAGTAGAGACTCAAGGGAGTCGAACAAAGAACTTCCAGAAGGGAAGTAGAGGAGCATCATGGCACTACAAGGAGTTAGAGACCAGGATAGACTGGAGAGAGCATCGAACTTCACAGTCTGGAAGGCCATAATATTATCTGTACTTGACAGAAATCGTGTCAAGAACTTCGCCTTGAAGGTTATAGCTATCCTAGTCGACCCCAATGATAACAACATGTACGAGGAGGCAATGGTGAGGGCCAAAAGCATCATCCTTGATGGGGTCAAGGACCATGTAGTACCACACATTTCCGAGAAGGAAACGACATATGAGATGTAGGAGGCCCTCAAGAAATTGTACCAACATACTTCTGTGCAGAGAAGAATGTGAAGAATGTTACTTGAAAATTAGTTGAGGTCGTACCCAGGGAAGCATATCTTCCTTAAAGAGATTTCATATAGGATTTAATCATTTCTGCAAAAGATTATACCCACCGAGTGGTCCTTTTAAAGATTGTTGTGAACATTTGAACGTTGAATATATTTTTGAGATTAATGATGTTACTGAAGATATGTATGGGGCTCAACTCCAAGAAAACATTTACTTGCATCAAGAAGCACTACCCAGCAATCAAGAAGGGAAGAAGGAGACATTATCAAGTTGCAAACAAACCCTCAGAGATCTTATTGTGCTAAATTTGATGATTCTCCTTCATATGATTTGTATGACTCTGATACGGAGTTGAACGATGCAAAACCACAATAGTCTCAGTCATGGGAAGTTGCACAAAAAGAAGAAGCCCACCATGAGGTTAACAAAGAAGCTCCAGTTTACGATCCACATCCTTCAAATGGAGAACAAGTTCAAGAAGCTAGTATTAAAGTCGATAAATATTCTCCAATCTATGATTCAGAGGAGGATGAGATTGTTGCAGACTTTCAAAGGGATTTGCTTACTAGTAAGTGGGGAGAAGATTACTAGCAACAACTTCTTCAAGAGGAGCCCAAAGTTGAAGAGCCAAGCAATGTCTATGGTTGCTTGTTGCAGAAATATTCATGTCTGGAAATTGTTCAAGAAAGGGAGATAGCTAAAAAAAAATCTCATCAGTTCTATGATCCAGTAGCTGACTAGATGGCATTTTTCCTTGGCCTGCAACAATATACATCAATTACAAGCATAATTAGAAGGTTCATGGAGGATATTGAAAGAGTTAAGCATCAAATATCAGTTTGGGGGCACATATCAAAAATTTTGTCCAAATATTTTATGTTGTACATGCTTGTTTTAGTTGTCAAATTTCTCGAGAATGATGGCATAATGTCCAGTACTAAGATGTTGAGATGGTATCATTGGAAGGTTGACTTCACTTGAGTGAATTGAGCCTTGTACATTAGTAGGAGCTATACATAAACAAGCTCACCAGGTGAGCATTTAATTTCCAAGTTTCTAGAAGTGATAGTTCCGCATTTCAGTATTATGAGGAAAGTTCTCCCAGCAAATAAAGTTCCACAGAGATTTTTTGGTTTTATAGGTTCAATATATTTTTGACTCCATGCCCAATGGTGAAGGCTACTAGTTTGCAGGTTCTTAGCACCTTGCCAACAAGGCATTGTCCCTAGTTGGAGCCAATGTTGTCACCTATTACAGCTTTTTTGGAATTGTGTCAAATGATGTCAAATGGTGACCAAAAAGGGGAACTGAAGTGCAAAAAGGCCAAAGAGGAAAGCGAATATTGGAGGCTGAAATCATGAGGGGGGAGGCCAAAAATCAAAAGCCTAAGTATCAAAGCCAAAAGGAAAACCGAAATCTAAAGAGGGATGTCGAAATATGGGACCCGATCACATCAAAACCCGATATCGGGAAGGTAGGCAGGAAGGCATATCAGAGGTCAGTTTTTCAGAGGATTGAAAGCCTTGAAACTTAATTTTAATTCCTTTTTCAAAAACTTACGATGAAGAGGGCCTTTGATTTACGTTGGAACACAGTCGCAAAGCATTCCAAAGGACCAGGGAGCACAGAACAAGGAGGGACCTCGGAGCATAGGCCATTGGAACATCGGAGTTTCGGAACTCCTTAACAAATGCATCTCTTTGGAAAGCAGTGAAATCATGGAAGAAGGGGAAATACAAAGGAGACCTTTGAAAATCAAAAGAGCCTAGGGACCTTTTCTCTCTCCTACGAAGAAGCGATTTGTCTCGAAAAGTAGACATGGTTGATGACATCAGCATGATGTGGCGGCATGGGGGACACGTGGCAGTCAGTTTTCGCATTTTTAAGGGCCTAAAGGGGAAGATCTGGGTGACATGTGTCATTAAGGAGGCACCACGTAGAAATGAGAACGTCAGCGTGACATCACTTTGGAGGTCTGCATTTCGGAGGAAGACGCCATCGTAAATCTATTATAATCAGCATTTGAAAAATCTTACGATGAAGAGGAGCTCTAAAATCATGTGGCAGTCGGTCATGGAAAACTAGAGGGACCAAGGGCATGGAACTTGACAGAGCACCCAGGTGCTAAAATAGAATTTCGAAGGATGGTCGCCATCGAAACTTAATTTTAGTTCTAAATTTAAAAGCTTCTGATGAGAGGGGCTTCAATATATGTTGGCACTTGGTCATAGAGACCTAAAATAACCGAGGGCTCGGACCAAGGCCAAGCACCCAAGCATTATAAAGCATTTTGGAGGGAAAGGCCATCATAATTTTTATTGGAAGAACCTTCGATGGAAGGAGCTCTGAAATCATGTGGCAGTTGGTCACGAAAGATCCAAAGAACCAAGAGCACAGGGCTGGCTCTGAAAGCGTTATGAGCCCATCAGAAGTGGGAATTTTCGTAACTCCAAGATAAATTCTAAAATTAAATAATTTCGACGAAGGCGACTTCGATATTATAAGACGCTCGGTCATGGGAACTCTAGAGAACCAAGGGCGCAGGGAAGATTTAGCTCCTAAGCACTATGGGTCATATTGGGGATGCGAATTTCGTAACTCCTGTGAAAATTCTAATTTGGAAAAGTTACAATGAAGAGGGGCTTCGATATGTGGTGGCATTTGGTCATGACTATCCAAAGAACCAAGGGTGAAACTCGAATTACAAAGGGAGATAGGCCCCGACAGGAGCCCAAAGGCTTTAGCACCCAAGGGTTAAGCCTAAGGTCACGGCACCTGGTCCCATGGGATGAACAAGAAGGGGGCCAATGGTAGAAGAGCTTGAAGGCATCGGAACTTTATGTTTTCGGAATGTCATTTCAAATGAAGTTACGCGGATACAAGACTCCTATATTGCAGTGCCTATGTGTTAAGCATGTGGTCATAGGCAGTGGTCCCATGGTAAGAAGCGATAAAGGAGCTTAAGCAAGAGGAGCCAAGGGCGATCGGAGTTCTATGTTTTCATAACTATCTTTTATAAGAGTTACAAGATATGTTAGGTTTCGATAAGTATGGCCTAAAGTGTATGCAAATGAATGGGTAAGCATCTATTTTACATAGCACCGCTAATGCCACCACAGTTGATCGCTTCCAGCTCTAGAAAGTGGGGAATTAAAGCAGTTAAGGGGAGAAAGCGATAGGCATATCAGTTGGTAAATGCAAAGTAACATCGCGGTAGAGACGTGGCCTAATCAGAGGCGATCACAGGAATAGGCATGGAGATATTTTGTTGTGGCCATTATGCAATTTTCCCATGTTTGTTATTTTGTAATTTGTTACTTTTTAAATAAGTAATCAATATGTTTTGTAATCATTTGAATATGTGCACGCCGAGACAGCTAGTCGATCAGACAGTTGTAACTTCAGAAGATATTTTGTAATTTGTGTTCCAAGCTCCCCCTTTCCTTATAAATAGGGGGAAGAAACTCATTTTAAGGGTTCCTAAATTATGTATTCCAGGGGTCCGAATTCTATCTCTACAGAGGTTTCGAGTTTTGTTTACAGAGGAGGTTCCAATTTGGTCCAAATTCCTTGTTCCGTGAATCTGCTTTGTTTATGTACATTTTCACCTGTTTGGGCTTATGGTATGTAATTCATTCTACAAGATTAATGAAGAAGTCTGGGTGATTCCAAGCATTTGGAGTATACAATATGTGTTCTCATTTGTATGTCATTTCATATGTGTTTCTCTTCCTCTGAAATTGTGTAAACATTTGTTGGATTCACTCACAAATCATGGATTTACTTATGTTATATGGTAGCAAACAGTACCTATGAGATACAGATTTACTATGTTATTTTGTAGCATACAATACCTATGAAATCGGAGATTTACTTTGTTATGTTGTAACAAAATGTACCAATGAAATATCGAGCTAGAAACCTTTAAATACTTTCCACAATTTCTGCACTTTCATCTTCTTATTCTTTCATAATTCTACTAGGATTTGTTGCTTAGGATTCTGTGTTTATCCATCCCTCTGCACTGAATTCCCTCCTCACTTTCCCTCTTCTCATCTTTACTGCAACGACAAAGTTTAAGTTGCAATCTTTGTGTGTCGGGCCCCAGTCCTAAAGAATTTATTCTTTGGAACGATACATAGTTCATGTGTATATTCAATCTGTCTCTGTGAAAGGGAATTGAACCAACCACCTAAATCACTTCTATTCATCTCTTGAGTTGCATCGAGTTATCTTTCAAGAGAGACT
Organism: Pinus taeda; assembly: GCA_000404065.3. Classification (NCBI taxonomy): domain Eukaryota; kingdom Viridiplantae; phylum Streptophyta; class Pinopsida; order Pinales; family Pinaceae; genus Pinus; species Pinus taeda. The sequence continues at coordinate 295,475 of APFE030914398.1, read as the reverse complement.
AAGACGTCCTATGTTGGAAATACTGAGAAGGGGGTGGGTCAATATTTCTTTTCAATTGTTCTTTTACCAGTTACATTCTTCACAATTATAATCAGAAATGAATAATAATAACTTTATTAAGAGAGGACTCAAATCCTCTTTTCAAATAATTGAGTACAATAATAATCTGAGGGCACCAACCCTTCAATATTCTAGGCACCAAACTGTTGCCAAGCACCAACTTAGACTTTGATGACCTCTAGGGCTTCGACCCTATCTTTTCCAAGGCACCAACCTTGTGTTTAGGGGCACCAACCCCAATGACACCAATCCTTTTATCTTCTTTGATAGAGAATAAGAATAGTACTTACTTGAATGTCCTTGAAAAATTCTTCACTATACAATCAACTCCAAATTCCTTATGTAGACTCCACTGCTCACTCACCTTGTTGTATTGTGTCAAATTGTTTTTCTTTACCAATCCATTATCCAAGAGATTACTTCATTGTTCGAAGGTGAGCTTAAACTGTGTTATTGTATCAATGATGTACCAAGAATCAAGAACAACATTGTCACCATAGTCTCGAAATGTCACTGTTTATAGTCCAATATTTTACACAGTCATCAAAGTATTACAGTGCCAAGTTTGTATCAAGAATGGCACCCACGCTATTTGAAGTCTGCACTAGCACTTACACAGTCGGAAATTGCCACAACTCCACAGTCCAAAATTTGTGACAGCTCTACATTCTGAAATTTGTCACAGCTCCACAGTTTGAAATACTCCACAGGATTTGCAATCCGAGCTTACTAAGATTCTAAAATAGATTGCACCGAGCTACAGACAAACTTATGTATGAGGCAGATCTGACTTATTATATGAATATACAGGTCTAAGGGAGATAGGTTGTGTATAGGACAGATCTGTGGCTAGTACAGTGGGACTGCACCAAATCCAAGGTGTTAATTCTCTGTGTTATATCCCATAAATGCCAACCATTTCCCTTTCCTTCTTTTAGGTTGCCTCTCTCAAATTCATGAGTTGTGAACTGTAACTCCCTTTTCTTTCTTGGATCACCAAATTGATGGATGAAAAAGTGATGTCTGAGCACCCTATATATAGTGTTTCTAGTGCTAATGCGAAGAGACACGACTCCGACAAGCAGGCCGACATGAGAGGCCAAGTAAATGTCAACTTCATAAATGAATAATTACATTTTGACTTAAAATTTTGATTTCTCTCTAACCATCGGGAGTTTCAAGGCGTGTAAGGGCTCGTTTGAAAGAGGAAACAATCCTCTTTCAGATGCTAGAAGGGTCACCATGAAGGAATGTCTCTAAGATGGTAACAAAACGTTTTTTAATGTGACTGGCCTTGAAAGTTTAGTGTAGAATACAAATTAGGACGGTATGATTTCTCTTGGTATAGCTTCGTCATAGGAGTCATGTCATTATGAAAACTAATGCAATAGTAATCAATAGGAAAGCTCAATAGGTATATATTTCATCAATGACAATTATTGACTAACAATATCCCCGTTTGTCATTGATGGAAATATTCCACCACTCTCTCCTCCTTTGACATCAATGGCAAATGGGGTGTCCAAGTACTCCCCCTATAAAATTGTTTCCGTTGTCATCCTGCTCCCCCTGACATGTTGCTCTTTACTCTTGTGAAGATGATTATTTAATGTGATGCAAGAGCAATAACCCCCGTCTTTTGGCGAAGATGTTCGAATGCTTCTTGTGGAAGAGGCTTTGTGAAGATATCTGCAATTTGTTCTTTTGTATTGATGTATTCCAATTTGATGTTTTGTTCAACAACCTCTTCACAAAGTAGTTGATATTTGGTTGGAATATGTTTGGTCTTTAAGTGCATTACTGGATTCTTTGAAAGACTGATGGCACTAGTGTTGTCACAATAGATGGTGATTGGCTGTTTAGTTTCTTTGTTGACATCCTTCAAAATTTCCTTCATCCAAAGTATTTGTGTACAACAATCTGCAGCAGCTATATATTTGGCTTCAACTGTGGAAATATATATAAATGATTTCTTTTTTATGAGCCAGGATACTAGACAATCTCCCATGAAGAATTCACTTCTGCTGGTACTTTTTTGATCATCCATGCTTCCAGCCCAATCAGCATCGGTGTAAGTTGTCACTGTAAGAGTTGTTCTTTTGCAATACCAAAGACCAAAGTCAGAGGTTCCTTTCAAGTATCTGAGAATTCTTTTCACAACCAACAAATGGGATTGCTTAGGAGTTGAATGAAACCTTCCCACCATTCCTATTGCTTGCATAATATCGGGTCTTGTAGCAGTTAAGTATAGGAGAGCTCCAATTATTGACCTGTAAAGAGTTGCATCTACTGAGGGGTATTCATCATCTTTGCTCAATTTTCAATTTGTGGTCATCGGTGTGCTCATAGGTGCACATTCTTCCATCCCATAGCTTTTAAGCATGTCTTTAAGATATTTTGTTTGAGATATGAACATGCCTGTTGTGGTTTGAAATACTTATAGTCCAAGGAAGTATGATAACTCACCAATCATCGACATTTTGAACTCTTTTGACATATTTTGAGCAAATTCATGGCTCATCTCATCATCATTGCTAGCAAAAATCAGATCATCAACATATACAAGAGTGACTAGTAATTTATCCTTGTCCATCTTCATGTAGAGATTACTTCCCACCACTCCGTTTTTGAAGCCTTGTTGTTGTAGATAGTGATCCAATCTTGCGTACCAAGTTCTAGGAGCTTGTTTCAACCCATAATATGCCTTTTACAACTTACATACAAAGTCTTTTCCTTCTACTAGATCAAACCCTTCTGGTTGCTCCATGTAGACTTCTTCCTTGAGTTCCCCATTCAAAAATGTTGACTTTACATCCATTTGATAGACTTTAAAACCTTTTGAGCAAGAAAATGCCAAAAACATCATTATAGTCTCCATACAAGCTACCAGTGCAAGGGTTTCTTCAAAGTCGATTCCTTCAATTTTTGAATAACCTTTACAAACAAACCTTGCCTTATTTTTGATGATTTGTGCATCTTCATTCATTTTGTTTTTGAATACCCACTTGGTTCCAATTATATTTTTATTTTTTGGACGAGGTACCAACTACCATGTCTCATTCTTCTTGATTTGAGACATTTCTTCTTCCATGGCTTCTACCCAATGGGGATCCTTGCTTGAGTAAAATTTTCTAGTTCTACCATAGATAAGAGAGAAACATCATCTTTCCTTGGTGTACTTGTCATCCTTATTCGGGTTTGTATTCCCTCATTTACATTGCCAATAATCTGCTCTTCCAGATGATGTTTTTGGAGGAATTTCACTTTTCGAGTTTGATATGGTTCTTTTTTATTTTCTTGATCTTTTTCCTCTTTTGTTGGCTCTTCTTCGAATTCTTCAAGGATAGGATGTTCTTCATGGACTTCAATTTCTTTTTCTAGAAGAGCTTCGTCAATTTTTACATCAATGCTTTCTACTACTTTTCGTAGTCGATTATTGTAGCATTTGTAAGCTTTGGTTCTTGTAGAATATCTAAGTATTCCTTCATCGACCCGAGAATCAAATTTCCGAGTGAGTCATCATTGATCTTCATAAAACATTTGCTTCCAAAGATTCTAAAGTTCTTTACTGAAGCAGGTCCCCCTTTCCATAGTTCGTATTGTGTCTTGTCGTTATTTGGTCTTAGTTGAGTTCGATTCAAGGTATAAATTGTTGTCCCGACTGCTTCTTTCCAAATTTTGGGCGGCAAATCAATTGCTAGGAGCATTGTTCTTTTCATCTCTTGTACAATTCGGTTTCTTCTTTCTACTACTCCATTTTGTTTGGGAGTTCTAGCAATAGAGAGCTCTCTCTAGATTCCATGCACTTTACAGAATTCATCAAATTATTTTGAAGTAAATTCTCCTCCTCTATCTGTTCTAAGGCATTTAAACTTTGATTCTTTCTCATTTTCTACTAGAGCTTTAAAATTTTTGAAACATTCAAAAGCTTCGGATTTGAATTTTATAAAGTATACCCACATCATTCTAGTATAGTCATCAACAAATAAAGCAAAATACCTTTCGCCTTGTAGAGCTGGAGTTCTGGTTGGTCCACATAAATTTGCAAGTCTGATCTCCAAAGGTTTTGATGTTGAGAAATCCTTAGTTTTGAAACACGTTCTAGTTTGCTTTCCATGTTGACATGGACCACACACAACTTGATCTGGCTTGATAATATTTGGAATGTCCCTTACAGCATTAGTTTTGATGATATTAATAAAGTTATCAAAGATTAGATGCCCCAATTGTTTGTGCCATAACCAACTTTCATCTATTCTACTTATATAGCATTTGTCTTCTTGAATTTTGCTCAAAATGTATACATTATCTGTAGTTCTTACTCCTTTTGCTACAAGTTCACTTGAGGAGGATTTTCTTATCTCGCATTCTTTCGTACAAAAGACGACCTTGTGTCCTTGGTCGCAAAGTTGGCTCACACTCAAAAGGTTATGTTTGAGGCCTTCCACCAGTAGTGCATTTTGGGCTTTTCCTTTTCCATTAACAAGAGCAACGGTCCCTTTTCCAGCAATCTTGGCAGATCCCACTCCCAAAAGATACATTTCCATCCTTTTTGTTTAATGAGGTAAACTTCTTTCGGTCACCTGTCATGTGCCTTGAACATCCACTATCCACAAACCATTGGTTTCCATCACTATGAGCACATAGAGCTAGGCCACATCTATTTACAGTGGATTTCTCCCTTTTTAATCCTTCTCTTTTGAATGGATAGTTTTGTTCATAATGACCATAATCATTACATAATGAGCAAGTCTGATCATACTTAGCCAAGGGATCAAAAAGAGTTGTAAGTCTTGATTTGGCCTTGTTCTTTGCGGCCAAGTTGCTTGCTTTGTTGATTCTTATATCTTGAAGCATTGTCCTTACTAGCCTTGCAATGTGTGGCTTGATGACCAAAGTTTTTACAATGAAAACAATAACCAAGAAAGATTGTTTGGTACCTGTTAGAATAACCTTGACTTGAAATAGTATTCTTCCTTGGAGTTGTCCTTCCTTCATTCCTTGGATTGATAAAGGTGAACTTTTGTTCTTGGTGAGATGACTTCTCTTCTTTTGGATGACTAGAAAGAATGTCAACATAGCTTCTTTGGATTTCCTCATTCACATTCTCCTTTGTACTTGATGATTCTCCTTTGAAACCGATCCCAGATTTGTCATATTGAGGTCTTTAAGTATTAAGGATGTTATCAAGTGTTTGAAAGCTTTGCCAACTCCTTTTAACTTGATCCAATTCTTTTCTTAGTGAAACAATTTCAACTTCACGTTTTTCGCAAATCTCTTCTTTCTCTTATAGTTTATTATTCAAGAAATCTTCTCTCCTTTTTGCTTCCTCCTTTCCTACCTTTAGAGAAATAATCTTCTTGCATAATTTCCCATTTTCTTCAATGGCACTCATTAGTAACTACCTCACATTTCCTTCACCTTCTTGATCGGAGTCATCATCATTTGTAAATGCCATGAATAATATTTCTCTACTTCCAACATAGTCATTTTCCTCATCTGACTCATCATCATTTCTTTTGTGAAAAGTGATATTTTTAGTTGATTTCTTCTTGCTGATCACGAATTCATCTTCATCAAAATCGTATTGTTTCGAGAAGAAGTTCTTCTTGTTAAATCCTTCTTTTTTGAACATCCCCTTTTTATATTCCTCGTCATCATCACTATCATATTTATGAGGACACTTTACAGCATAGTGACCTATCCTTCCACATTTAAAACAAATGAGATGATACTTACCTTTTAGCTTGGATCCTTTTCTTAGATTTTGTACAAACTTTGCAAGTTCAGATTCAGTATCGGAGTCATCACTGTTGGTATTTCAATTCTTCCCTTTCTTTTTTTATTTTGAAGCTTTGAATGTTGCTTCAATGTAATTTGGGATCCCTTTTCTCATTTCATAAGCAATGAGAATTCCATGAAGTTCATCCAATTTTAAAGTATCCAAATCCTTCATTTCTTCTATGGCACTTACTTTGGAGTCGAATCTTTCTAGAAGAGATCTCAAAACCTTTTGAACAATTGTGCTTTCTTCAATATTTTCTTCTAAGCCTTTAAGTGAGTTGACGACTTCAGCTACTCGGACAAAGAATGATGCAATATCTTCTTCGTCATCCATTTTAAGACTCTCAAATTGCCTTCTATGAGTTTGGAGCTTTGCCTTCTTAACTTTGGAGTCCCCATCATATCAAGCAATGAGCTTGTCCCACATTTGTTTTGCAGAATCACAACCCATGACTTTTGTGAATTCAGAGTTAGTGATTCCACTAGCTATGGAATTTAATGCTTTGTCATTTGCAATGTAAGCTTTCCTCCCATCTTGATCAGTGGGAAGAGTGGGAGGAGCTTTGTACCCATCCAAAACAAATTGCCTACTTCAAGTCCAAGGGACATTAAATACTAGGACATCCTCTTCTTCCAAAAAACAATGTTTGTACCATCAAACAGGAGAATCTTTCCTGTCATTTCCTAATTCTTCATTGTGACTTGTGAATCCTTCTTCCAGCTATTAGGCTAATAATGAAAAAGCTAGCTCTAATACCAATTGTTGGAAATACTGAGAGGGGGATGAATCAGTATTTCTTTTCAATTTTTCTTTTTACCAGTTACATTCTTCACAATTATAATCAAAAATGAATAATAATAACTTTAGTAAGAGAAGACTCAAATCCTCTTTTCAAATAATTGAATACAATAATAATTTGAGGGCACCAACCCTTCAATATTCCAGGCACCAACCTATTCCCAAGCACCAACTTGGACTTTGATGAGCCTCCAACCTCTAGGGCTTCAACCCTATCTTTCCCAAGGAACCAACCTTGCATTTAGGCGCACCAACCCCAAGGACACTAATCCTTTTATCTTCTTTGATAGAGAATAAGAATAAGTACTTACTTGAATGTCCTTGACAAAGTCTTCTCTGTATAATTAGCTCCAAATTCCTTATGTTGACTCCACTGCTCAATCACCTTGATGTACTGTGTCAAATTGCTTTGCTTTATGAATCCATTATCCAAGACATTACTTCATTGTTCGAAGGTGAGCTCTCACTATGTTATTGTATCAATGATGTACCAAGAATCAAGAATAACATTGTCACAAGAGTCCCGAAATGTCACTGTTTATAGTCAAAAATTTTACACAGTCATCAAAGTATTACAACTCCGAGGTTGTATCAAGAATGGCACCCACGCTATTTGAAGTCTGCAACAACACTTACACAGTCTGAAATTGCCATAGCGCCATAGTCTTAAATTTTTCACAAGTTCGAATGCAAAGGACAAATCATAAGGGGGATCTAGAGATCGGGAAGATGCAAATAACCAGCGGAAGAAAGAACTCGGAAAAGATCAACCTAGTTCGAGTGTCATGAACCAATCCATGTTTAAACTGGAAGCAGAAATTGATATCAAATCGTACCACGGCAAGATCGGCGCTCTGAAGTTGAACCACTGGTTGCAGCAACTGGAAGTTTATTTCAGTGTCCATCAGATCGAGGAAGGGTAGAAAATCTCATTCCCGCAGCTAAAATTCGAGGGCCATGCACTAACTTGGTCGGAGAGCCAGACGTAATCCCTAGGGTTGGAGGGAGAACCTCCAATAACTAAGTGTGAGGATTTCAAAATTGTCATTAAGTCACAATTTTATCCCATTGGGTACATGGAAGACCAGTGGATCCAGTGGCATTACTTCAGGGAAAATTCAGGCCAAAGCGTGCAAGAGTACACCACAGAATTCAAAAAGATGGCTATAATGTTGAGTATCTCTCCAAGGAACCCAAATCTACTCCTCAAGTATTTGGGGGGTCTACACTGCCATCTACTTGAGCAAGTGATATTGTTCAAGCCCAAAACGGTGGATGAGGCTTGTGTACAGGCACAGTACCTAGAGAACATAGGCCCGAAAAGAGCGCAATCAAGTGGATCGAAGCAAAAGGAGAAACAAGACGCTTTTAAGGAGGGGAAGAAGAAGCAAAAAGGTGGAAAGATAAAAAGACGACAGCCACAACACACCAGTGCAAAGATCCTAGCAACCACTGCAACATTGATGGCCATACAGAGAAGTGTTGGAAGTTCCATCCAAAGCTAAACCCAAAGAACAAGAAGAAAGATAATAAGAAGAAGAATCTCATGGCCACTGAATTGAGCAACCAAGTTGAAAGCAACTCGAACGTGGATGAGAAGATCGTCTGTACTTCAGTGTACAAGGAGGCGAATCTGAGTAGCCTTCAGGAATAGGAAGAGAAATAAATGAACAAACTCTTCCATGTAAAGATATAGGTCAAGAAGACGAAGATTGATGCTCTGTTTGACTCAGGATCGCAGGCAAATCTCATTGCAGCAGATCTGGTCAAGAAGTTGGGGCTAGAATTTCGTGATCATCCAATCACATATCCACTGGGATGGGTACATAAGGATGCAGAGCTAAAGGTAACAAAACAGTGCAAAATTAGATTTGCTATCAGTGCTAATATTATTGATGAAGTAGATCTCGATGTGGTTCCCCTTGATGTATGTGGAGTCATGTTTGGGAGTCCATACATGTACATGTCTGATGCAATATTCATGAGGAGAGCTAAGCAATATTGGCTCATCAAGGATGGAAAATCGTTCATCATCAACGCACACAAAGGCAAGTCGAAAATTTCGCTAGTTAGTGCCAACCAAGCCAAGAAATTGATCAGTTCCAGCAAGAAGTATGTTTTATTTCTTTTAAGAGAAAGTCAATTCGTAGAGGAGTCAATAAGAGGCAAGGCATCCCTAGAAGGGTGTACTAACAAAGAAAAATAGAAATTGGAGGAGTTGTTACAGGGATACAAGGATGTGTTTCGAGAGCCTAAAGGGTTACCCCCTACGAGAGAAGTGTAGCACAAGATCCAACTATTGTCAGACTCCCTATTGCCAAATATCGGGTTGTATAGGCAGTCTATTATAGAAGCAAGTGAGGTGAAGAAATAGGTGCAGCAGCGGCTGGAAAAGATTATCATTTGACCGAGTACATCACCATGTGGGTCACCCATCATCATTGTGCCAAAGAAGGATGGGACTTGGCAAATGTGTATAGATTACAAGGCATTGAACAAAATCACGCTCAAGAACAGATACCCCTTGCCCAGGATAGACGATCTACTAGATCAGTTGCAACAAGCAAAGCATTTCACCAAGCTAGACATGAAGTCTGGACATCACCAGGGTCGAGTCAAAGAAAAAGACACATGGAAGATCGCCTTCAAAACCAGGCAAGGTTTATATGAGTGGTTAGTTATGCCATTTGGCCTATGTAATGCACCAGCTACATTTATGAGATTAATGAATGATGTACTGCGCCCTTTTATAGATTCATTTTTATTGTCTATTTGGATGATATACTAGTATATAGTGCAACCTAGGAGGAGCATATTTCACATTTGACGCAGGTGTTGGAAACATTAAAGAAGCACCAACTGCTAGCAAATATCAAGAAGTGTGAGTTTGCACAGCAGTCCTTGGTGTATTTGGGGTATGTTATCGGTGGAGGAGAATTGAAGATAGATCCTTCCAAGATGGAGGCCATCATGGAATGGTCAATGCCTACTAATGTTACTGTGGTTAGGAGTTTCATTGGGGCAACACAATACCTGAGGAAATTCATAGCCTCATTTTAAGTGGTAGCAACACCGCTCCACGCCATAACAGTAAGTGGTAAGAGTTTCCAGTGGGGAAAAGATCAACAGAATGCTTTCGATGCGTTAAAGAAGACGACCAATGAAGCACCAATTTTAGCATTACCAAACTTGCAGCGGCCCTTTGAAGTGGAGATAGATGTGAGTGGGTATGTTATGGTAGTTGTCTTGATGCAGGGAGGAAGGCCTGTGTGTTACCATTCTGAAGTTTTTCATGGGGCAGTGCTTAACTACCCTACCTACGATAAGGAGCTCTATGCCATGGTGCAAGCTATGAAGAAGTGGAAGTGCTATTTGATGGGAAAGGAGAGAATAATCCACACAGATCACTAGTCGTTACAGTACTTACAGGCCCAAAATAAGCTACAACAGCCTAGGCATTACAAGTGGAAGGGGTTTTTACAGCAGTTTCATTTGGTGATCAAGTATAAGAAGGGCAACATAAACAAGTTGGTCGATATGCTTTTAAGCCCACCCACATCAAAGATTACAGCTTTAGGGACTCTTATGCACATGGAGCCATTCACCCATGATGCATACATAGAAGCATATTCAGAAGATGAGGACTTCAAGGAGGTGTATCAACAGTTCCAGAGTCAGAGTCATGTGCACAGTGGCGACAACATTGTTGACTACCATCTCCAGGATGGGTTACTCTACAGGCTGGATAAGTTATGTGTTCCTAAAGGTCAGTGTTTGCAGTTGATTAGAGAGGCTCACACCTCCAAGGTCACAGGGCACTTTGGCGTAGGGAAGATCGTGGCTAACATACGTAAGTATATGTATTGGCCCAAGATGCAAGAGCGGGTAGCTAGGTCCATAAGAGGATGTATGCTTTGTTGTACCAGTAAGCCTAGCAACAGGAAACGAGTTTTGTACCATCCCTTACATGTACCTACTCGTCCTTGGGAAAGCATTTCCATGGAGTTTGTGGGAGGTTTACCGACAACCAGGAAGGGACATGACTACCTATTCGTGGTAGTTGATAGGTTCAGCAAGATGTGCGTTATGATGCCATGTAAAAAGACCATCAGCAAACAAGATGCAACAAACTTGTTCTTTGGACAGGTCTAGGTACACTTTGGATACCAAGGAGCATCATTACAAACAGGTATACAAGATTTCTCAATGCATTTTGGATTACATTGTGGGAGAAGCTGGACACAAAGTTGAATAGATCTACAGCATTCCATCCACAGATAGATCGGCAGACAGAAGTAGTCAATAGGACTTTGGTGCAGCTTCTAAGGGGTTACAACCAGAAGCAGCCGAAGACCTGGGATGAAAATCTAATATATATACTGCATTCTTATAACGTAGCAGTTGTAGTGCCCACCCTAGTTTCCTGACTCTGATATGGCATTATCTTGCATACTTTAGTCTATGAGTAACTCAGGCTGATGATCCAGAAACGTGACTCTATTATCAGCAAGTGTGATGGTTATGTATGTTCTCTATTAATATTATGATTACGATATAATTAATGGTTGTGTATTCTCTATTGATATCATGACGGTGATAGTAGTAAAGGATAGACATGGTTCTATTGACGTTAAGATGATGATAGCCTTGATCTTATGTATGGTTCCATTAAGGTTATGATGATGCTAGCCATGATGGAGGTATCCCCTATGTTAGCTACTTAGAATAATTCTGGTTCACAATGAAGGGTGATGTGAATGACCAGGTGATGATAATTAATGCTATTATGACATTGACGAATCACTAAAAAACCTGGTTACTGATTATTATTGAGTATGGCAGGAAAACCACCAGAAGCACTCGCGCATGACGAGTTGACGACACCTGGTTTGATGAAAATTATATTATTTTATCTTTGAAATTCTAATCGATTTTGAAACCTGCTATATATATGGTTATCTATACTCTGATGATATGTTAATGGTTGCAGGCACAGATGAGTTGCTTGGCCGAATGACTCACATATGCGTGATGGGGTTGTACAGGTGGATGGAACTACATGGGAGGGGTGGGACAGAGTTCCTGATCTCACCCACTAGCACTCCCGCCATGACTTGGGCTGGAAGAGTTGAAACACTGTCACCTTGAAGATCACGATGCCATGAGGGCAGGTCCCAAAGTCGGGTCGCTCATGAGGAACCTACTAGGGGGCGCGCATCAAGGCGGATTCCTTGATCCCCGGCACCATTAGTCTCACTATAGCAGGCAACATGAGAGACGATCGAGGTCTATGACGTTGCACACTATTTTCCCCTCATAGTCACTGGATGCTTGAAGGGCAAGTGGTGTGGCACCCTTGGAATTTTAGGGAAATTCTTGAAGGGCATGACCAACTTGGCATCACGATTAAATTGTTAAGGTGTGGCACCCTTGGAACTTCTAGGGAAGTTCTTGAAGGGCACAACCAAACGTGGCACCCTTGGAATTTCAGGGGAAATTCTTGAAGGGCACGACCAACTTGGCACCCTTGGAATCATTAAAAATAAATAATAAT